>JAKUCV010005304.1:5231-17911 GCA_028386065.3 Turnera subulata
TTTTTATAGACTGAAATTTTACTATTGATCATGTGAATCAATAATAAAATTTCGTCCGCATTACGGGCGAATCCAATCCGGACCAGAAAATAACCGATACCTCCTTAGTTATTTTCCGGTGTGATTTTCCGAGAAATTCCGAAACCTGAAAAATACCAACTTAGTTCCGAAAAATTCACGGGAAAATCACGAGCGCGGAAAAACACTCGGATTCGAAAAACGACTCCCGATTTACCTTGAATTAATTACCCAAGATTAATTCAACAGTAAATCACGGTAAAACAATTTCTACAGTCCCGGTAAAAATCAAAAATTTACCCGGGCTGTTACAAGAGGAGTGCAGGGGATTGAGAAATCGGATATTAGAGATTTCAAATTTGTTATAAACTTTTAATGAAAAATTAACAGATAATTAGTTTTAGTCGTGTTTTTCCTTTTAGTTTTTCTTTTTGTGTGAAGCAATATGTTTTCCTAAACTTTGTCGTTATTTTTTAAAAAAATTTAAACGAATTATTTCGTTTGGAAAAATGTTGGGGTATATTTTTGTAATCATGAAAAATTAGGGGCCTATTGAAAATAAAAATATATTTATTAAATATTTTTAAAAATTTTCTAAACGTAGAAAAATCATGACACTTAGCCATTAAGATGCGACAAGGGGGGTATGCATGGCTACACTCCACCCGTGCACCCAATCATTTACTTTTCACTTGGGCGACTTAGGTTCCCTCCATAAGATAGAGAATAACCTGATAAAATCATCACTTGATAGCGGTTGTTCCAAAAGAAAACACTACTGTTGGTATTAATTAAGGATCAACTCAAACTCCAGGTAGGTAGCAATTCATGAATTTTCTTAATGGTTTTTTTTTATCAATTTAGAAAGGACAAAGTATTATAAACCTTACTTCTTTGGCGTACGGATAGCAATTTGGGAAAATATCATGAGCATCGTCCTGTTGATTTCCTCTTCGGTTGGGCACCACTTTCATGTATACCAAAAACAAACACTCATACTTCCAATGGCAAATCGAACCATGGAGCTACGTAAAGAAGAAAAGATGGAAGAACTAAATTTCTATCTTACCATGTACCCCCTAAAATATAAGATAAAAAAAAATCCATAGAGTGGAATTTTTAAAGTAATCAGCTAACTGAACTAATTTATTCAAAGAAAAACTTGATTGTGATAGGATTCACTTAATTAATCTTTTCCTTAGATTCAGACCAAACCATGTCA
The DNA here is from genome assembly GCA_028386065.3 of Turnera subulata. Classification (NCBI taxonomy): domain Eukaryota; kingdom Viridiplantae; phylum Streptophyta; class Magnoliopsida; order Malpighiales; family Passifloraceae; genus Turnera; species Turnera subulata. Next base: position 6,472 of record JAKUCV010005304.1, read on the forward strand.
ACTATGTTAATCTTTTCTGTCAAAATCGATAAGGTAACTTCTGGGGCCATACGTTTACTTTTTACCGAAACGAAGTAATTGGCTGTCGGATGTGGGTATAAACAAACACTAGAATTTGATTTTTCCTTTTTGATAATTAACCTCTAGAATTTGACATTAAAAAGTAATAAAGAGACAATAGTTCTTTCCAAACATTCAAATTTGGAGGGTAAAATAATGTTTTTTTTTTTGTCCTCACCATATATTTTAATTATTCACCTCCTTACGTCAAGCGCATTATGGTACGTAACATCACCAACTGCAATTAAGATTGATAGACAATACTAAACAAAGACCGAGCTTGCTTTCACATACTGGTCCAGGGAATACTTGGTCTCGTTCCATCAATAATCCCAAACTCAAAACAATTTCGATCAATTTAACTCCGGGAAGAAAAATAGAGTCATTAACATCACAATTGAATTTTACCTTCTCTTGCTGGATTGAATTTTTTATTTTTGGATAAAACCATCAAATTTTTGTGTTGAATATGCAGTTTACGGCTATAAGTATTATTTTTTTTGGTTCGCATGGAAGAAAAAGGATCAATTTGAAAGTGTTAATAACTACATGATCCACTGGATTTACACTCTCACCAGTCAAAACATAATTTCATCTTTACCTAATTATTCAATTTTTTTTTTCCAATTTTACAGACTTCAAGTGAGACTCAAATTCCAGACTGACTACAATCTCAATACCATTTGAGCTAAGTTTACTGATTAATTGTTCAGATACATTAAGGTAAGATTTTCTATTTTTGGGTCGACCAAAAGGTAAGGATCTCAAACAAATGAGTAAACGACAACCCTCGGATCACTTCATCGTCCCTAAAAATTTTTGTGTCCAAAAGACAACGAGAGTACGTTATTCTGATTTCGACATAATGAAATATATACTGGATTAAAGCGTTTCATGTCACTCTGTAAGGCCTCAAAGTTGGAATTCATCATCGTGTAGGATTTTGGCCTTTTTTCATCCCTGCGTTCTACCTTTCTGGTCTGTTTTGGTCTCTCCGGCCGGAATCCATCGAGAATCGATGATGTGACACATTTTCCGGTGCCACATCAGCTTTGTGGATCCCAAATATATCAGTCCAACCAAAACAATCAAACCCACTCGACCCAAACCTTTCACCCACCCAATTGACCCATCAAGTGAATATGTAATATTATTTGTTTTTACTTAAAGTCCCATATTAGACATGTAATTGATATATTAAATTTAAATTTTGGCAAACATTAGCATTAACTCTAGTGAACCTTAATTGTCTCATCTTATGCTAATAATCAATTATTATTTAATATTAGATTTAGTATTTTAGTTTTATAATTACCTTAATTGTCTCATATTATTAATAATCAATTATTATTTAACCCTTCTATTGGTATGCTTTACTTTATTATTAATCAAAATTTAAATAATTTATATGAGAAGAAATCCCAACAGCATCAAACTCTAAAGTCTAAAAGAAGAAAAAAAAAGAAGAAAAAACAACCCCCACTAAAGATCAAACTCTCTAATAAAAATCCCACCAAGATCAAAATCGAGATACAAAGACGAAAGAAAATTTGAAGTAGCTAGCAAACAATGCGTCATCCACCTCCCCCTCGCCACCGTCACCTACAACCCCGCCGATACTGCCTCTGCCTCACTGACGCCGCCAATCACCAGCATCTAAAGACCCTCTTGTCTCCCTTCCACACCAGATCCTCCACCAACAAAACTTCTTCTTTAACTCCGAATTCGTTGAATTCGGAGCTTGAGAGATGGAATAGATGGGGCCCCACAAGTTTTTTATTCGCTGCCGGGGAATTCACACGAAAGGGAACGAGAAATTTTCAACGAAAAAAAGTGCTCTCTGAACCGAACGTGAAAGTAATTTTCCATCAGACAGCTGTTCCCGTAACTCCACTCTCGACTTGGATTATATATCCAAAAAGGTCCTTCGCTCTCGGCCATTCCACACGCTGCCTAGAAGAGGCGTGGTTATCTGAAGTGGATTCTCTCTTTTCTAGTAGATGCCAAACTTGCTGCCCTATTGACTAAGAAGGGGGCGGGTGCAGCAGCTACACGGACCCCTTCCTTTCTGTTGTTGCCAGCGCATTCCCGGGCCGAGCCGGAATTCTTTTTTTATTATTATTATATATATTATAAAGGTCGTCTCATTAATTCAAAATTAGTGGAGATAGGTGTTTGGAAAACAAGTGGATCTGGACAAGATGGTTTTTTTGAAGAGTTAAGTGGATCTGGACAAAATCTTTTTTGATTTGGATCTGGAGTAAAAAATAGTAAAGCCAAATCAAAGAGAAGGGAAATAGAGAAGTTCCACGATAATTTTTCTTTTCTTGGGTAAAGTTTATTATATATATATATATATATATATATATATATATATTCATGGGTACCGAAAAGAACAAGATATTACATTTGCATGAGGAACTGAGGAAGAATTGTGTTAATCTCGCTTAAGGCCAAGCCGGTGGTGTTTTTTTTTTTTTTTGGTACAATAGCCGGTGGTGCTTTTAATCATTTTAAAATGCCAAAATATTATTTCAATTCAAATTTTTATCGTACCTGTACATAATAATTCTTGACAAGAAAAACTCTTCGATCAATTCCATGGCACGCGGGGCCAACCCAATGAGGACACATGTCATTAAAAAACAAAATTAGTCGCTATTACATGTTAAAACGATATTATTACCTAGTTTTGCTAACGGATATAAAATGTCATTTAACCATATACATATTCAAAGGAAACAAGAAAAATAAAATATTGTGAAAATATTTTTAAATATAAAATAATATATATTCTGTCTTATTATTTTAGAAATAGGCTAAGTTTATTATTCAAATTATTTGTTATAATTAAAAATAATAAAATTACATTTTGAGTTCTGGGTCATTCGGGTGGGCAGAACCGGTCAGGTGGATCTTGGTTTGGTTTTGAGTTTTTCCTGACATGTCGGTCCCACAAAGCTGATGTGACACCAGAAAATGTGCCACATCAGCGATTCTCGACGGATTCCGGCTGAAGTGATCAAAATAGACTAAACGGGTAGAACGCAGGGATGAAAAAAGGCCAAAATCCTACACGAGGATGAATTCCAACTTTGAGGCCTTACACAGGGACCAAAAAATGCTTTAATCCAATATATATTTGGTACATATTGCTTTTTTCCTCTTTAGAACACTCCTGATCGAATATTAAAAAAAACAAGGGATTAAATTATCTCCTATAAATACTAGCACATGAAGGTACATGGAACCATGACAACAAAAATGAACTCAAAAATTCTCAATTCCCCTAAAGTCCAACATGCACCCACTTCTCTTCTCAAATCAATCTTACAACAGAAAATGTCTCATCGAAGTTCCTCAAACTCCAATTGTGCCATTTTAGATTCGATTCGCCGTCATCTTCTTGGAGAAGATGATTTGCTGGGTATTGGCATGGATATAAATGCACCAGTCTACACTCAGGGTTCTTCAAGCACTCAGGGATCTTCAAGCATTAATAGCGTTCTGGTGACACAACTGGGCTGATGTACTATCCTTGGCAGACAAGTACTCGAGTGCACATATGACTTGTGAAACTTCACATCCTGAAGCACTCAAAGTGATGCAACAACCCGAACCCGAGACTTTAGCTCCTTCTAGCCTTTCAAGCTCCGGAGAGCCGGAAAATGAGAATTTAAGTTGGGTTTCGGCCAATGCCCCGGAAGCAACAACCACCGCATGTGGCTATGCCGTGCAGCCAAAGGCAAAGAGCTATATGGGGGTGAGGAGGAGAGCATGCGGGACTTTTGCGGCAGAGATTAGGATCCCGAAGAAGAAAGGTTCAAGAATTTGGCTGGGGACGTATAACGATCCAGAGGGAGCAGCTCTGGCTTATGATTTTGCTGCTTTCAAGATGCGTGGTGCCAAAGCTAAGCTTAATTTCCCACATTTGGTTGGCTGTCATATCCCACATAGATTAGCGCGCAAGCGTGGCTTGCCACAGCCCTCTTCTTCTTCCTCTTCTATTCCTCTTCTTCCTCTTTGGAAGCAGAAGAATACAAATAGAAATGCTAGGAAATTTGTATGTATTTAGCTTTCTTCTTCATTTTCCTTAATCAAAATCGATCTGTTATTAATAGAAGGGAGAATAAAGCAGCTCCTTTACATTCTGATACAAGATAGCCTCTCTTTAATCAGTTAATTAACAAACTGATGATTTTGAAGTATACGCACATTAGTGGCCCAATTTTAACAATAAGTTAGCCTTCCCTTCTAAAAGAGAAGCAAATAAAAATGAATTGGTCTCGAAAAAATTAATGCTGCCTGAAATTAAAAAATGACTTGGGTGTTTGATTAAATCCAAAAGTTTAATGAGACCCTAGGAATTGTTTTATTATTCTAACAGCTATACTGATGTATCATTAGAAAAATTAACACGCCAGCATTATTTTTTGTGGGAAAAATGGAAGGAAAAGGGAAAATGTCCTGAAATTCAACACATGGATGAAAATATATGTTTTATAACAGATGGATGAAAAAATATGCCAAAGGGAAAACATAAATGTGGTTAGTCTTTTTTTCTTTGCGGACCGTGTCCATTTTTTTTTAAAGTATAAGGAGCATTCTTCATTCATATAAACATATCAAAAGATCTGAGAATACATAATTGAAGATTTAATATAACAAAAGCATGAGAAAAATTCTAAGTTAGTCTCCCCTTCTCGAAAAAACCAAAAGTTTGATGAGACCCTAGGAATTGTTTCATTATTCTAAAAACTACACTGATGATGGATGAAAAAAATGTCTAAAAGAAAAAACATAAGGATGAAAAATGTTATTAATCTTTACCGTAGGTTTAAGGGGCAGGTCCAGTCCAATTTTTTTAACATTGTATAGTGGTTAGTACTAAGCCATTTTTCATTATAGCAAAGTATTAGAATATAAAATTTTTTATGCTCATCCAATAAATTAAGTTTTTTTTGTTGAAATTTTCTTTCAATATAGTAGTATAGCCATTAGAATCAAACGGTCATGTGTTGGATTCTTCGTACCTCCCTCTTGTTTAAAAAGGAAAAAAGTAAACTATTCATGAGGCCTAAACGGAATTGAATTCATTTTCTACTTTAAATAATTATTTGATTATACTAGTTTATATTAACAAACTAGTATATTAATTTATATTAATAATGAATATAATATATGTAACGACCCGGGTAAAAATTTTCGTGATTTTTACCAAGCTGTTTTGACTTTTACGGTAGTTAATGAAATTTTATTGCGGTTAATCAAGAATTTTACCAATCCGAGTGAATTTTTACAATCTTTACTATTATTTTTACTACTCTCAAATTATAGTTATTATCGTTATTATTGTTAAATTCTAATCAAACATTAGTTGTCTGATTCCGATGTTATGTTGTGCTTGCTGTACCTCTAATGTACTGTGTTGGATTAGGTGTATATACGGTTGCTTGTATACTGTGGTTTATTTGTTTATCAGTGAGACAGTGGTTGGTCTCACCCCTCACACAGTCCTTGCAGGTTAGGTTAGGATTGCATTTCGGCGGCTGCAGTGTACCCTCGGACTGGACTCGGATCCATTAGTTGCATTAGGCATTGAATATGTTTACATTGTGACTATAAATGCTTCCGTTGTACTGTTGATGTTGAGATACCCGAGGTCGGGTAATTGTTATTATTATTGGGCCATTGGGCCAGGTTTCTTGTTGCTTTTACTGTTTGTGCCACGTGTCGGCACTGTTATTCAGTAGTTACTGTATGATGGGTAAATTTTGATCGGGGTGTTTCATTTTGGTAGCGGAGCGGGCGGTAGGTCCTAGGGTGTTTGTTGTGCTTGTTTGTTGTGCATAGCTCGCTCCACATGATTAATATGATTGCATGCATATTCATATGGTTAGTGCATAATGGATCCAGTCGAGGGACGCCAGCTTGCTACAGAACATTCACATGTGAGTATACTTTCCCACAAGTAGAGTTGGGCGACAAATTACCCGTATTTCGGTGTTTTACAATAATGTTATTTTGTTGATCTTAAGTTTTAGAAAGATAAGTTTTTAAAGGATGAATTTTGATAAAGTGACATTTACAGCTTAGGTTGTGGGTTAAATTTGTTTATAAGGTGGAACCGCTGTTTTGGAAAGTTTTTTATTTAATTATTATGATTTGATGATGGAACTCTTTTAAAGATTTTATTATAAAGTTCAGACATGGTCGTTGCCGGGAAGAGCAGTGAGATAAAGGGATCTTGAGAAGGCAAGAAGCCTACCTTGTTGTATCCGTGCATTGGAAGTTTCGACAGAACAAGTAAGATTTGATTATGAGTTTTGGTTTTTATATCTTAAAGTGATGGTATGATATTATACGACCTTGAGGAACTGGGAAATGCTGAATTTTTTTTGAATACTGTTTTGATTATGACATGATAAATTGATGACTTTTTGGGTACTGCTTTGTTTATGAGGTGATAATTTGAGTTGAGGATTGGATTGTTATTCTTGGAGAATTCTATGATTTTGAAGGTGATTCAATTTATTTTAAAGAAGTGGGTTGATGATTTGATGATTTTTGGATACTAAAATTGTTGTGATGTGGTAACTTGATTGGAGGATTGGATTAATGATCATGGAATTCTTGATGTCAGAGGTGATTTGGTCTTTTTTAAAAAAAAAAGAGGGTTCGATGATTTTGATGATTCAATCTTTAAAAAGAGTTTGATGATCTGATGATTTGAGGCATTCTTTAAAGAGCTATAATCGAAGTTATGATCTTTGCTAGTTTCGGTGGATTTAAGAAGAGAAATATTATTTGATGGATGATTATGTTAGTAATAAATTTTGGAGTATTGATCGGCATGTGTTGGGAAAAGTAAAAAAATATATATGTTATTCGATGGATAGTTATGTAATAAATTTCGAGGTAATGATCGACATGGTTCGAGGGTCATAATCTGGAAATTTATTCGGAAAATTCAATTATCATTGATGGGAGATAATTTGGAGTGTATAGATTTGATGAATTGTGGAAGGATTGACAATCATGATGACTATATATATGTTTATGGGATTAAAGGATTATGGTGTGAATTTCGAGGACGAAATTCCTTTAAGAATGTAACGACCTGGGTAAAATTTTCGTGATTTTTACCAAACTGTTTTGACTTTTACGGTGGTTAATAAAATTTTATCGCGGTTAATCAAGAATTTTACCAATCCGAGTCAATTTTTACAATCTTTACTATTATTTTTACTACTCTCAAATTATAGTTATTATCATTATTATTGTTAAATTCTAATCAAACATTAATTGTAATATTAATATATTATTTTGCTATGATAATTATGTTGCAACAATCTACTAATTATAATTTAGAAAGAAAATTTCATCTTTCATTTCCATGATATTTAATAAATTAGTCTTTGGTTATTTATTTTGAATTTTTATAAAAGAATAATTGTTAGGTAATGTTTATATGTTACAAAGGTTAAGTTAGTGTCAAAACACAAGGTTTAGTGTAGTTTCGATCGATACGACGTAGTTTTGGCTAAGCCAAAACATAAAACACAAGGAAAGCTGCGTTTTGACCAAGGTGTTGACTAGTGCCTGTGGACGTCCAAAACGACGTCGTTTTGGTGTCGGCAAGGCACCAATAATTGCCCGACAACCATCTCTTTCTCCTTTCATTTCTCATTTATTTTTTTCTCATTTTTCTCTTCCCCACTTTCCTCGTCTCCTTCCCCTTTTCTTTCATTTTTCACCCGATTCTCCACCAACGGCCCTCCACCACTTTCTTTTTTTCTCATCTTCACCTCCTCCCTCAACCCCAATCTTCTCCCTTTCTCCTCAAAGCCACCACCACCCGAGACCACCGTCAACCGCCAACCACACCACCACAGCACCGCTCCACTCCTTCCCTCCCCTCCCTAAAACCGCCATCTCCTCCTCTGACCGCCGCCGGGGACCTCTGTCTTCTCCTTCAGCACACGTCGCCGTCTCTCTCCTTTTCCCCTGCAGCAGTCTTGCGCCGCCACTGCAGCGAGGCGACGCCGCCTCCTCCTCCTCTACCTCTACCCGCGACGACGCCGCCTTGTCCTCTCCAAGCCGTCGTCGCCGATGCCCTCTTCTCCTCAATTCCTGTTGCGCCGCCATCACTTTTCCCTCGCTGCCGTCCCCGAGCCGTCGGACTATACCTGCACGCCACCCTCACTCCGTCTCTGCCGTGCCACCTCCTTCCAACGCAAAGGCGCCGCCGTCGAAGCCGCTAACAAACAGGGGAGTGACGCTGCCGCCGAGTCGCCTCCGCTCCCTTTCACGGATGATTCACCCCCGATCTGCCCATGACAACGCTGCCGTATGGTTGTGAGGGTAAGATTAGCAACCGATTCTTACCTTTCCTCTACTGCTTCCCTTGATTCCTTCACTTCCTTAACCCGATTGTTGTAGTTGGGTCTTGTTGTTTTAATTACGTGATTGATCGGTTTTGTTGGGTATTGTGGGTGTGTGTTGGGTGTTGCTGGATTCGTGGATGCATGTGGGCATGATGTCGCCGGTGGGACTGCTGTAGTTTTGGGTTTTGGTGTTTGGGGTGGTGGATGCTGCTATGTGGTGGAATTCTGTTCACCGGAGTGTGGCAGTGGGTATGATTGTGGTGTTGGCGACTGGTTTGATGGTGGTGCTGCTTGGAGGTTTGGACTTTTTTATGGGTGATGAACAGTAACAGGAAGGGCGAGCTATCTTGACGAGTGGTGTTGACCGGAATCCGGCGAGTTTTTGGTGTCCCGGAATTTTTTCGGCGAGCCCGGAAACGGACCTTTTTGGGACAGACAAACCATATGGAGTATGTGTCGGTTTCAGAGACATACCAGGTGAGGATATAAACTTATAAGCTTCGGTATGCTGCCCGTGATACCCCGGTTGTTTGTTCGAATGTTATTTATATGTTATCTTGCCGTGCCTGTCGTGCTATTGCTGGCTATTGCTGTGATTATTGTTGTATGCTTGATGACTACTGTGGACTAGCTGTTGAGCTTTGTGACAATGATATGATTATTGTGTTGTTCGTATGAGATATGTGGTGTTTGATCGGTCAATGGCAGTGACCTAGTATTGTAACGTTGGATTCCCAGAGGAGCTGTGAGGCTGTGAGCCTGCTCGGGAAAGTGAGTATGAAGAATTACCGTTGGATAGTGGAATAAGAAATAGTAATAAACAGTGGTAATATCATCTAGACATCTAGATTGTCACGTGACAGGTATTGGTACGGCCAGATGGTAGTCACCTTGTGATGGTGATATGATAGGGAGGACTGCGGGACTCCCGGCTGAGGACTGCGGGACTCAGTTGATTTGTTATAGGAAGGACTGCGGGACTACCGCCGAGGACTGCGGGACTCGGTTATTTTAGATATGATTTGTGATATTTAGCGGGGAGCACCCTGGGGTTAGCTAACCTGGCTACCAGGCACGGCCAATACTTATCATGTGACAAGGGCCCTAATGATAAAACTGGACAGTCAGTCGCCGATTGTCTGTGAGTTTAGAGGACTAGCTTAACGGTGTGATGTCAGTCGTAAAGTAAGGTCTGGTAGTTGTCTGATTCCGATGTTATGTTGTGCTTGTTGTACCTCTAATGTACTGCGTTGGCTTTGGTGTATATACGGTTGCTTGTATACTGTGGTTTATTTCTTTATCGGTGAGACAGTGGTTGGTCTCACCCCTCACACTGTCCTTGCAGGTTAGGTCAGGATTGCATTTCGGCGGCTGCAGTGTACCCTCGGGCGGGACTCGGATCCATTAATTGCATTGGGCTTTGCATATGTTTACATTGTGACTATAAATGCTTCCGCTGTGCTGTTGATGTTGAGATACCCGAGGTCGGGTAATTGTTATTATTATTGGGCCATGTTTCTTGTTGTTTTTACTGTTTGTGCCACGTTTCGGCACTGCTATTCAGTAGTTACTGTATGATGGGTAAATTTTGATCGGGGTGTTTCAATATAGAATTATTTTAATAATTTTAAAATATTATTACATGATAACAAATTAATTTTTTTCTCATATATTTTTTTTATGTCGACTTTTAAATTTTTATATTATTTGTATGATATTATTCTATAACATGCTTATATTTTCACCTTTTATTTGCTACCTTTACCTCTCTTCCATAGAGTTTATATTAATTATTCTAAATTTTTTATGTAGCTTGATATATTTTTAAAATTTTATGTTACTTCTCATTTATTTGTATTTTTTTACATAAATATCTTATTTATTTTGATATATAAGATATTGTAATATGTTTTTTAGATTTTTTAAAGTCAATACGAAAATAATTATCCTATTCAATTTATTAGATGCTTTCATCATTTATATATCAATTTGAATTTATTAGATAGTTTCAATAAACTTCGAGCACATCCCTCATGAGTTCTCGCGATTATTCTTCTTCATAATCATTGTTCTTGATTTTATATTTTGCTAAGTTCAAAATGAAGCGCCCCCGGAATTGTAACGACCCAACCAAACAAAGCCCAACATACAGTGTATACAACAAAAAACTGGCTCAACAGCCCAAAATATAAACATATGAAATCTGGCCCTTCGACCCAACATCAAACATATCACCCGAACCCGGGATCATCTATAATAACACAACCGGCCCAATGGCCCAACAATAGCTATAAACAGCACAGCGGAAGACTTAATAACTCACAAAGACACTGTATGCGACACATGATGCAAACTATGGATCCGAGTACTGTCCAAGGGATAACGCCGCAGCCTATCTGGAATGCATCAAACCTGTACCACAAATAACTCATCCTACGGGATGAAAGCCCGCAGGTGAGGGGTGAGTCCGAAGTGCTCACAACCATGGATAGACGATCAATATGCAACACTATAAATTACTCAAGGTCGAAAATAGGCACAACAGCCAATCACACCAAACCAAAAGACTCGACTCAAAACTGGTCCAAGACCAAAAAGACTTAAACAAAAATCCAATTTTCAATTTTACCTTTTCGGGCCCCGTCACGGATAAGCTAGGGGTCAGACCTGGTTCTCAACATATTTCGGGTGCCAGACCAAACCAAGAGAGCCCAGGGATCGACATTCCAAAATAATAACCCAGGGATAGACATCCCAAAATAGTAACCCAGGGATAGACATCCCAAATATAATTACGGGATAGACATCCCAAGCATAGACATGCTTATCACAAGTAACCCAGGTCATGGCCACCACAAAACAGTCTTAAACCATCGAGTCGTACCACTACTTACCACGTGACAATTATATTATCATCATTCAAAACCAAATCACAGGGATCAACATCCCTAACCAAAATACCGGGATAGACATCCCATCCAAAACCGAGGATC
>JAKUCV010005304.1:23826-140215 GCA_028386065.3 Turnera subulata
TGGCAAGTGGACTCCAGGTTGAACTCTTGAAGCCTATCCGAGATGAAGAACATCACGGAGTTTGCTGAGCCGTAGTAGGAAGTCCTCAGTGTCCCATGGTCCTCTAGGAAGAACACCTCTTCCATGGGAGTGACGAAGAACCGCGACGAGTAGAGCTCGTCGACGAAAACCAGTCGTGGCATTCTGCCGAGCTCGTTCGGCAGCTCCTCAGCACGTTCATTGACCATGCTGTACGCCAGTCGGTTTCTCCTGCCAAGGTTGGCACCTTCGACAAAGAACACTGATGAGGGAGCAGGCATGTTGTCTCGACGTGTAGTGTTTTGTCTTTTCAGGGTTTTGTGGTTTTGTTTGCTTGAGCGTTTTGTTACTTTTATGCTTTGATAATTTACACATCACCGCTCTCTCTTTTATACACTTACGAGGAGCGTGATTACCGTTTTTGATTTTCAAGATTTTGTTTTTTTTTTTGAATTTTACCATTGCCTTATTTAATGCCTTTACGCGTTTTTCGGACCCATGCCAGAGATTTTCAGCCTTTTCTAACTCATGATTTTCTTTCGCTCTGGCTACCCTGTCTTTTCTTTCCATGGTTTTACTATATTTTCTTGCATCTTTCACCACTTGCATCCGTGACCGTTGAAGTTAGACGGATGGGACCACACCTCGAATAGAGTGCATGTGCGACAAGTTCACAGCTGTTCGGACATCGTGGAGAGATACGTTGTCTTGACAGAAGTTTTTGGCTTACGCGGAAATTGTGAACAAGTGGGTAACGTGTCCTTCGAGAGACACAGGATGTGCTCGTGATCCTCGTCGTGCGAGTTAACGACACAGGACGTGCTCGTGATCGTCACCGTTAGCTACGTACGTCACGTTTCTCGGGACCGAGGATGGATACGATCGATCCTGAGCGTCGATCATGAAAACATATTTTGCTTTAATTTCTTTTCGTTTTGAATTTGTTAAACGTGTTTTATTTTATTTCCTTTTTGTTTGATTTTGTTAAACAAATTCTACTTTTAATTTCTTTATATTTGATTTTATATATTCATATAGTTGATTTTTATTTTACCTTGAGATGTTTTATTTTCCATTTAACAAGAGATTTCTTAACATAAAAGATTTTGAATTTAAAAAGAAAATTTATTTTATTAATTTCATAAAGGTTTACAACAGAGAAAAAAATGCTCTAAGGAGCTACTTGGTTCTCTAGATCTTTTACAAGGTTTTTGACATTTTGCATATGCGGGAACAGCTCCATGCACGCCAGTTCGATTTGCGCCACCGCCGAGCTGATCTTCTTCAGCGAGAAGTTTAGTTGCGTCAGCTTCTGTTGCGGAGTGCTGCTCTCTGCAACTGCCTTTCCTTTCCTGTCTTCAGTTTTCTTGGGGACCCGCTTCTTCCGTCGTTTTGGGGAAACGACCATGTGCTCTTGCAGACCGATGATGTTGGTCTTGAAGCGTTTCTTCGGAGGTTCGTCATCGGAGCTTGTTGGGAAAGCCTTGCCGCCGATGTAGCTGTTGTTCTCGGAGTCTGAAGTCGTTCGAGAACGAAATGGAGAGTCCATGGCTGAGAATGAATGATTCAGCTGTGAGGATTGGTATTTATAAGCGGATGAGATGTCGCTTAAGGGTATAAGCGGTATCTCATGTTGAGGTTGGATACCTGGCAGAGTGTGCCAGAAGCTTATCGTGGTAGGACCCACGGATAAGACGGAATTTCGGGGACGAAATTCTTTTTAAGGTGGGTAGTCTGTAACAGCCCGGGTAAAAATTTTGGATTTTTACCGGACTTTAAAAGTCTATTTACCGTGATTTACTGTTGAATTAATCTTGGGTAATTAATTCAAGGTAAATCGGGAGTCGTTTTTCGAAACCGAGTGTTTTCCCGCGCTCGTGATTTTCCCGCGGATTTTTCGAAACTAAGTTGGTATTTTTCGGTTTTCGGAATTTCTCGGAAAATCACACCGGAAAATAACTAAGGAGGTATCAGTATACCGTGATTTACTGTTGAATTAATCTTGGGTAATTAATTCAAGGTAAATCGGGAGTCGTTTTTCGAAACCGAGTGTTTTCCCGCGCTCGTGATTTTCCCGCGGATTTTTCGAAACTAAGTTGGTATTTTTCGGTTTTCGGAATTTCTCGGAAAATCACACCGGAAAATAACTAAGGAGGTATCAGTTATTTTCTGGTCTGGATCGGACTTGCCCGTAATGAGGACGATTTATATTATTTGATCTCACATGTTAAATAGTAAAATCACAAGTTTAACTGTAAAAATTCGGTTTATAAAAGAGGAAGCAGAACTAAGGCAGAAGAGAAGGAGAAGAGAAGAAAAAAAAAAGAAAAGAGAGAAAAGAAAAAGAGAGAAAAAGAAAAAGAGAGAAAAGAAGAAAAGAGGAAAAAAAAAGAAAAAAAGAAAATAGGAAAAAATAATAAAAACAAAAACAGAGAAAAATAGAAAAAAAGAAATCAGAGAGGGAGGATAAACAAAAAAAAGAAAGGAAAAAAAAAGAGAGGAAAAATCGGAAAATACAGAAAAAGAAGAAGAAAATAGAGGAAAAAAGAAGAAAAAGGAAGAAATTACAGAAAATGGAAAAAAAAGAAACCCGTAGCACTGTTCACCGCCACCCCATGTTACTGTACACTCGCCACCGTTCCCGGCCACCTCTCGACGCACCGACGCCACCATCACCTTCGCCGGCTCGTCGCGACCTCACCCCAGCTGTCGCCGCCGCGAGACTCGCCTGGACGCGCCGATGACCCGGAGGAGGACCCGTGGATCCTGCCTCCTTCGCTTCTGCATCCGCCGCCGACGGCTTCACGCCGGTTTTCCGCCGCTCGTGCTGCCCCGATGCCGTGGCCGAGCTCGCCTTCCCTTCCTCGAGCTCCTGTCGCGCCGCCATCGCTGAACCCGCTAGGTAAGTCGGGTTTAGCCCGTTTACGCGGCCGGGTCGCGCCTTCCTGGGTTGCGATCCAGATTTTTCTTTTTTTTTTCTATTTAATATATATATATATATAAATGCTTATATAATTAATTTCTGGAAAAAAATATATATTTTTATATTTCGGAAAATATGGTAATTCTGTGTTATGGTTTATGGTTTTGGGATATATATATACTTTGTTAAATAATTAAGTTAAGTTTTGGGAAACTAATATTATTTGGAAAAAATATATATAAACCATGAACTTAATTTCTAGAAATTTATATGTAAATTATTTCGTTCGAAAATTATGATTATGGTACCTATATATGATTATATATTTGTAAAATTGAAGTTAATTATATTTTGTGTTGGAAAATTAAATTATATATGTATTTAGAAAAAGATACATACTAGATAAATATTTTTTGAAAATTATTAATAGGTTGTTATTTTCTGGAAAAATTATGGAGTTTATTATTTTGGAAATTATAGTTATTTTATGAAAATATTTTGAAAGGAATTTTAATTAAAGTATAGTACCGAAATTATATTCGGATATACGTACAGTAATTATTTTCGATAAAAGATAATAACATCAGATAAGAACCGGGATGGGATTAATTCGAAATTGGCACCATGACATACTCTTATGTGCATTTATGTGTGTGTATATTGATTTGTGGTATAGGTTGGATATCGGGCAGTTTCCCGAGGAGCCGGCGTCGGACCGGTCATAGTTTCCGAAGTTGAGTAATCGGCCAAGGTGAGGATGGATTTCCTTCAATATGTGCCTTATTACTCGGTTATTGTGTTTGGTGTTGTTGCATTGTTGGATGCTGTGCTTTTGTTGTGTTTTGGCTCGGGATGTCTATCCCGGTGCTTGTTTGGTATTTTTGGGATGTTTATCCCCGTATCGATTTTCTGTGTCTTTTGGATTAAGTAATAATGGATTAATAATGAATTGTGATGAGGATGTCGATCCTCGGTATTTTGGTTAGGGATGTCGATCCCTGAGTTTGGTTTTTGATGACGGTAATATAATTGTCACGTGGTAAGTAGAGGTACGACCGGATGGTTTGTGACTGTTTTGTGGTGCCATGATCTGGGTTACTTGTGATGGGCATGTTGATGCCGGTTTGATTGGGATGTTGATCCCTGAGTTTGATATTGGGATGTTGATCCCGGGTTCTTTTTGATCTGGCACCAGGAACAGGTTGATAACCTGGTACGACCCTAGCTTATCCGTGACGGGGCCCGGAAAGATAAAATTGGATAATTGATTTTTAATTGAGTCTTTTGGTTTGACTGTTGTTTCGGACTTGAGTAATTGTTAGTGTCCATATTGATCGTCTTTCCATTGTCGTGAGCACTTCGGACTCACCCCTCACCTGCGGGCTTTCATCCCGTAGGATGAGTTATTTGTTGTACAGGCTTGGTGCATTCCAGACAGGCTGCGGCGTATTCCCTTGGACAGGGCTTGGATCCATAGTTTGCATCTGTGTCGCATACAGTGTTAGTGAGTTTTATAAGTCTTCCGCTGTGCATTATATTATTGTTGTTGGGCTACTGGGCCGGTATTGTTATTTGTGATGTTTATCATGTTGGGCCGTTGGGCCCGAGTTATTGTTGTTTACACTGTATGCTGGATTATTTTGGTTGGGTTGTCACAGTTCCGGCACGTGTTTACTGTGTACGGTAAATTCGGGTCGGGGCGTTTCACCGGAACTGTGACGACCCAACCAAAGTAAGACCAGCATACAGTGTATACAACAGGAACAAGATGCAAACTATGGATCCAAGTCCTGTCCATGGGAATACGCCGCAGCCTGTCTGGTATGCATCGAACCTGTACCAAAAAATAACTCATCCTACAGGACGAAAGCCCGCAGGTGAGGGGTGAGTCCGAAGTGCTCACCGACGAAGGAAAGACAATCAATATGCACACTATAAATACTCAAGGTCTAAACATAACAGTCAAATCAAAGGACAAGACCCAAAACCGGTCCAAGACCAAAAGACTCAAATGAAATCCAAATATCCAATTTTATCTTTTCCGGGCCCCGTCACGGATAAGCTAGAGGTCAGACCTGGTTATCAACACATTCTGGGTGCCAGACCAAATCCAGAGAACCCAGGGATCGACATCCTAAAAATACGAACCCAGGAATAGACATCCCAAAAATAATCACGGGATAGACATCCCAAGCATAGACATGCTTATCACAAGAACCCAGGTCACGACCACCACGAAACAGTCTTAAACCATCGAGTCGTACCACTACTTACCACGTGACAATTATATTATCGTCGTCAAAATTAAATCTCAGGATCAGCATCCCTAACCAAAACACCGGGATAGACATCCCTATCCAAAACCAAGGATCGACATCCTTGTCACAATTTATTATTAATTCCTTTACACTTTAAACCAAAAAGACGCAAGGATAAACATCCAAAACCGACATGGGATAAACATCCCGAATAAAAAAACAGCAAATGCAACAATTAACAGTGCAACAACCATGAAACACAACAACCGAGTAGTATAGGCACATATTGAAGGAAATCCATCCTCACCTTGGCCGATTACTCAACTCCGGAAACAATGACCGGTCCGACGCCGGCTCCTCGGGAAATTGCCCGATATCCAAACCTATACGACAAAACAATATATACACATAAATGCACATAATCGGTATGCTATGATGCCAATACTGCGAAATAATCCCATCCCGGTTTATATCCTTATTATTTCCATTTACCGAAAATATATCGTATGCATATAAGGTTACAAAAAATATATTTCCAAAACTATTGAATCAAAACATTTCATAAAATAATATACTTTTTCCCAAAATAATAATTACCATAATTTCCCTGAAAAATTAATAACGTATTTATAATTTTCAGAAAAAATATATATAGTATTTATCTTTTTCTAAATATATAATAATATTTTCCAATACAAAATATAATTACCTTTAATTTTCAAAGTACATATATATATATATATATATATTCCTCAACCATTATTTTCTAGAGAAAATAATACATATATTAATTTTTCAGAAATTAATTTCATAATATTTATATTTTTCCAAATAATATTAGTTTTTCTTCAAATCATAACTTAATTATTTATCAAAGTATATATATTTATATTTTTCTCAAAATAATAGAATTAAACTGAACATGATTTTTTCAAAATAAATATATATTTTTTTCCAAAATTAAATAGCAGCAAATAAATAAAGAAATAAATATATGTATATTTTATTTTTTTTTAATAAAAAAACAGAAACTGGTCGCAACCCGGATCCAGACCCAGGCGCGGAGGAAGCAAGATCCGCCGGGTCTTACGCGGGTCAACGGCGCGTCGCGGGTCTTCAGGCGGCGGAATACGACGGGGGCGACAACAACAGGTCGGCGACAGGACGGCGAGCACGGTGGTGGCAGCGGTGGCACGAGAGGTGGCACGGATCGTCACGGCGTGCACAGTATCCGAGGGCGCTGGGGGTGACGATGAACAGTGCCCTCTATTTTTCCATTTTTCTTCTTTTTTTTTCACTTCTTTTTCCCGATTTTTCAGTAATTCCTTTTCTTGTTTTTCTTTTCTTTTTTTTTTCACTCATTTTCTTTCTTCTCATTTTTTTTTTCTATTTCAGTTTCTTTTTTTTTCCCTTTTTTTATTTCTTTTCTCTTTTTTTTCCTTTTTTTTCTCTTTTTTTTTCTCTCTTTTCTTCTTATCCCTCTTTTTATTTTTCTCTCTTTTTTTTTCTTTTTCTTCTCCTCTTCCTCTCTTCCTCTCCTTCTCCTCTGCCTTCCTCTTTATAAACCGATGAAACACTGTAAAGCCTGTGATTCTCCAATAATGCAGCTTGTCTGCATTATGGAGCGAGTCCGGTCCGGACCAGAAAATAAATGATACCCACTTAGTTATTTTCCGGTGTGATTTTTCCGAAAATCCCGGGACCCCAAAAATACCAACTTAGGCCCGAAAAATCCACGGAAAAATCACGAGCTCGGGAAAACTCTCGGTTTCGAAAAACGACGCCCGATTTACCTTGAATTAATTACCCAAGATTAATTCAACAGTAAATCACGGTAAAAAGACTTTTACAGTCCCGGTAAAAATCCAAAATTTTACCCGGGCTGTTACAGTTTACCTACCTTAAAAAAATTTCGTCCCCGAAATTCCGTCTTATCCGTGGGTCCTACCACGATAAGCTTCTGGCACACTCTGTCAGGTGTCCAACCTCAACCCGAGATACCGCTTATACCCTTAAGCGACATCTCGTCCTCTATAAGAACCAACCCTCATGACTGGCAAACTCACACACAGTCATGGACTCTCCAATTCGATCTCGAACTACCTCAGACTCCGAGAACAACAGCTACATCGGCGGCACTGCCTTCCCTACAAGCTCCGATGAAGAACCTCCCAAGAAACGGTTCAAGACGAACATCGTCGGCCTGAAGGAACACATGGTGGTCTCCAGCAGACGGCGAAAGAAACGTGCTCCCAAGAAAGCTGAGGATAAGAAGGGCAAGGCGATAGCTGAAAGCAGCACTCCGCAGCAGATGCTGACGCAGCTGAACGTCTCACTGAAGAAGATCAGCTCGGCGGTGGCGCAGATAGAACTGGCGTGCGCGGAGCTCTTCCCTCACATGAAAACCGTCCAAAAACTTGTAAAAGATCTAGAGAAGCAAGTAACTCCATAGAGTACTTCTTCTCCTGTTGTAAAACTATTATAAAATAAATAAATAAAATAAATTTCCTTTTATATCAAAACTCTTATATTATGAATTCTCTTATTAAGATATGAAAAATCATGTTTAACCGAAAAACAAAATATTTAAAGCAAAACAAAAACCATCAAAAAGGAAAATAAAATCAAACATAAATATGTTAAAAACAGAACCAACAAAAAGAAAGCAATACCAACATAAGAAATTAAAACAAAACAAAACTCGTTTAACAAAATCAAAACGTAAATAAATTAAAACAAAAACATGTTTTCATGCTCTGCGCTCTAGATCGATCGTAACTATCCTCGATCCCGAGAAACGTAACACGTGCAACTAACGGTGACGTCGGTTTCCCTCGTGAAAAAGATATCCATTAACTCGCACGGTGACGATCACGTGAGCGTCCTGTGTCCCTCGAAAGAAACATACCCACTTGTTCACAAATTCCGCATAAGCCAAAAATGTCTGTCAAGTCTCGTTTCTCTCCACGATGTCCGAACAGTTGTAACCTTGTCGCACATGCGCTCTACTCGAGGTACGGTCCCATCAGTCCAGCCTCAACGGTCACGAATGCATGTGATAAAAGATGCAAGAAAATATAGAAAACCATGAAAAGAAAGGACAAGGTAGCCAGAGCGAAAGAAAATCATAAGATGGGAAAAGGTTGAAAAACTCTGGCATTGTAGCCCGAAAAACGTATAAAGTAACGAAACAATAAATGAAGCAACGGAAAAATTTTCAAAAAGCAAAACCTTGAAAATTGAAAGCGATAATCACGCTCCCCATAAGAGTATAAAAGACGGAGCAGTGAGGTGTAATTCATCAAAAGCATCTAAAAGCAAACAACGCTCAAAAAAACAAAACCACAACGCTCAGAAAAACAAAATACCCACGCTTCCAAAATACGATGCCTGCTCCATCATCCGTCTTCTTTGTCGAAGGTGCCAATCTAGGCAGAAGAATCCGGCTGGCCTACAGCATGATCAACGAACGTCCCGAAGAACTTCCGAACGAGCTCGGCAGAATGCCACGTCTGGTCTTCGTCGACGAACTCTACTCATCAAGGTTCTTCGTCACTCCCATGGAAGAGACGTTCTTCCTAGAGGACCATGGAACCGCGAGGACCTCCTTCTACAGCTCGGCAAACTCCGTCATGTTTTTCATCTCTGAAAGACTTCAAGAGTTCAACCTAGAGTCCACTTGCCAATTCCCGGAGCAAGGTGCCTACTACCAACTCTCGATGACGGCCAAAAGCATGCCCAGAATGACTCGGCTACCTCCAACCTGGCCAAAGGCCCGACTGCTGGTGTGGAACTGCAGAGGAGTTGCAAGGCGTTCCCAGGAGTTCTCGCGTACCCTGAGGGACCTGAAGAACCAATACAAGCCAAATATGGTTCTTCTCACGGAGACCCAGTGGCAACCTGAAGACGATCACGGTCTCATCCCACTCCGGTTCTCCGCAGCAAACCGGTTCGAGCTTCCTGGCCAGAACAACGCAGGCGGCATGTGGTTCTCATGGAGCGACAGGATCACGGTCAACATCAACAATGACCCCAACAGCTTCAGGGTCAACGTCGTTCCAAGGCGATGAATGTATTTTCTTTTTTTAGTAAAATATCAATGTAATATTTATCTTGTAATGAAAATATTAGTATTATTAATAATATTTATATTTCCGCTTATCTATGGCATCATTACCTCTTATGTGTATGTTCTGCGACAGCTGGCGTCCCTTGACTGGATCCATAATGCACTAACTAAAATGATATAAAATAATAAACAAATGGAACGAATTATGCAAACAAGGACAACAATCACACAAAGACTGCCCAACAAGACCAAACGCCTGCTCTGCTACCAAAATGAAACGCCCCGACCCGTATTTACCGTACGCAGTAAACACGTGCCGGAACTGTGACGACCCAACCAAAGTAAGACCAGCATACAGTGTATACAACAGGAATACGGGCTCAACAGCCCAAAATAAAAACATCAATAATAATTCAACTGGCCCAACGGCCCAACAATATAAAAAGTAATGCACAGCGGAAGACTTAATAACTCACAAAAACACTGTATGCGACATAGATGCAAACTATGGATCCAAGTCCTGTCCAAGGGAAAACGCCTCAGCCTGTCTGGTATGCATCGAACCTGTACCGAAAAATAACTCATCCTACGGGATGAAAACCCGCAGGTGAGGGGTGAGTCCGAAGTGCTCACCGACGAAGGAAAGACAATCAATATGCACACCATAAACACTCAAGGTCTAAACATAACAGTCAAACCAAAGGACAAGACCCAAAACCGGTCCAAGACCAAAAGACTCAAATGAAATTTAATTATCCAATTTTATCTTTTCCGGGCCCCGTCACGGATAAGCTAGAGGTCAGACCTGGTTATCAACACATTCTGGGTGCCAGACCAAATCCAGAGAACCCAGGGATCGACATCCCAAAAATACGAACCCAGGGATAGACATTCCAAAAATAATCACGGGATAGACATCGCAAGCATAGACATGCTTATCACAAGAACCCAGGTCACGGCCACCACGAAACAGTCTTAAACCAACGAGTCGTACCACTACTTACCACGTGACAATTATATTATCGTCATCAAAATTAAATCTCAGGGATCAACATCCCTAACCAAAATACCGGGATAGACATCCCTATCCAAAACCAAAGATCGACATCCTTGTCACAATTTATTATTAATTCCTTTATACTTTAAACCAAAAAGATCCAAAACCGACATGGGATAAACATCCCGAATCAATCCACAGCAAATGCAACAATTAACAGTGCAACAACCATGAAACACAACAACCGAGTAGTATAGGCATAAATTGAAGGAAATCCATCCTCACCTTGGCCGATTACTCAACTCCGGAAACAATGACCGGTCCGACGCCGGCTCCTCGGGAAACTGCCCGATATCCGAACCTATACGACAAAACAATATATACACATAAATGCACATAATCGGTATGCTATGATGCCAATACTGCGAAATAATCCCATCCCGGTTTATATCCTTATTATTTCCATTTACCGAAAATATATCGTATGCATATAAGGTTACAAAAATATATTTCCAAAACTATTGAATCAAAACATTTCATAAAATAATATACTTTTTCCCAAAATAATAATTACCATAATTTCCCTGAAAAATTAATAACGTTTTTATAATTTTCAGAAAATATATATATAGTATTTATCTTTTTCTAAATATATAATAATATTTTCCAACACAAAATATAATTACCTTTAATTTTCAAAGTACATATATGTATATATATATATATATATATATTCCTCAACCATAATTTTCTAGAGAAAATAATACATATATTAATTTTCCAGAAATTAATTTCATAATATTTATATTTTTCCAAATAATATTAGTTTTTCTTCAAATCATAATTTAATTATTTATCAAAGTATATATATTTATATTTTTCTCAAAATAACAGAATTAAACTGAACATGATTTTCTCAAAATAAATATATATTTTTTTCCAAAATTAAATAGCAGCAAATAAATAAATAAATATATATATGTATATTGTTTTGTTTTTTTTAATAAAAAAACAGAAACTAGTCTCAACCCGGATCCAGACCCAGGCGCGACCCGGACAGCACAGCGGGTCACCCGACCTTACCAGCGGGTACAAAGGCGGCGGCGCGACGACAGCTCGAGGGAAGGTCGACCGAGCACAGCAGCGGCATATCAGGTGGCTTAGTGCGGCGCGAGAGCGGCGGAAAGGAGGCGCAGCGACGGCAGGCGGCAGAGCAGGCGCGGAGGAAGCAAGATCCGCCGGGTCTTACGCGGGTCAACGGCGCGTCGCGGATCTTCAGGCAGCGGAATACGACGGGGGCGACGGCAACAGGTCGGCGACGGGACGGCGAGCACGGTGGTGGCGGCGGTGGCACGAGAGGCAGCACGGATCGTCACGGCGTGCACAGTATCCGAGGGCGCTGGGGGTGACGATGAACAGTGCCCTCTATTTTTCCATTTTTCTTCTTTTTTTTTCACTTCTTTTTCCCGATTTTTTAGTAATTCCTTTTCTTGTTTTTCTTTTTTTTTTTCTTTTTTTCACTCATTCTCTTTCTTCTCTTTTTTTTTTCTGTTTCAGTTTCTTTTTTTTTCCGTTTTTTTATTTCTTTTCTCTTTTTTTTTCCTTTTTCTTTTCTCTTTTTTTTTCTCTCTTTTCTTCTTTTCCCTCTTTTTCTTTTTCTCTCTCTTTTTTTTTTCTTCTCCTCTTCCTCTCTTCCTCTCCTTCTCCTCCGCCTTCCTCTTTATAAACCGATGAAACACTGTAAAGCCTGTGATTCTCCAATAATGCAGCTTGTCTGCATTATGGTGCGAGTCCGGTCCGGACCAGAAAATAAATGATACCCACTTAGTTATTTTCCGGTGTGATTTTTCCGAAAATCCCGGGACCCGAAAAATACCAACTTAGGCCCGAAAAATCCACGGAAAAATCACGAGCTCGGGAAAACTCTCGGTTTCGAAAAACGACGCTCGATTTACCTTGAATTAATTACCCAAGGTTAATTCAACAGTAAATCACGGTAAAAAGACTTTTACAGTCCCGGAAAAAATCCAAAATTTTACCCGGGCTGTTACAAACATATTTTCTGAAAATAAATATAGGTATGCATATTTATTTTCTAAAGATATAATACATCCCCAAACAATTATATTATCAACATAATAATCTATTTCCAAAAATATTACTTAGGTATACCATATATATATTTTTCAGAAAATATATCTTTTTATTTTTATTTAATTTATACAGTTTATAACCATAAATATTTCCAAAAGTGATTCCAAAATCATTTATGTTAACGTATATATATATTTCACCAAACATTTCCATAGTATATAAGTAATTTTCCAAAGGATATATTATGTCTGGTTAAGTTTATTATTTTGTTTATTTCCAAAAATTATAACCATATATATATTTTTCCAGAAAATATATTTTACAAATATATAGGTATTTCCTTTTTTTTTTGTTTAACAGATTAGGCCAATTGGACAAGTCCAGCATACTGCATAGGCTTCACCCTGCAACCCAGGTGTGAGCCCAAGCAGCAGGCCCAGACTTCACTCCAGCCCACAAGCTCCAAACCCATCAGCACATAACCCAACTTATACCATCCAGCCCAAACCCACAACCCTAAAAACCCATCTATCTATCGGGTCAACCCGCCCTAACCATGACCCATACGGGTCATCTTCCTCCCAGCTCACCTTGCAAAGGCGGCGGCGATGCGATCGGCCCAGCGACGAATCGGATCGAGGCGAAGGCAAGGCAGTGCGAGGAGGCGATGAGCAAGGCGGCTACGTGTGGTGGTGTCTGCCGACAGCAGCAGCAGGTGTAGAGGAGGACGGCGGTGGCTGCAGTTGCAAACGGGGTGGCAGGGAGGAGGCAAGTTGCACGGCGGTCGTCTCGTTGGCTCGTCACGTCAGCGATGGCGCTCTGCTGTGGCGGCGCGGGACAACGAGGGCGAGAGGAGCATGGCGGCTACCGATGCTGGTGCTGCAGGAGGCGGTGCGGCAGCGACGACCCAAATCGACTGTGACGATGGCGCTGCGACAGAGAAGAGAAAAGGGAGGAGATGATGGCGGCGAGCTGATCCCAGTTGGTGTTGCGTGAGGTGGTTCACGGTAGAGGAGAAGGAAGAAAACGGGTTGGTGGTGAGTCGTGTGGGTGATGGTTCGGAATGGAGAAGAAGAAAGAAGAAGAAAAAGGAGAGGAAGGTGGTCTCGGGCATGGTTCACGGGAGCAGAAGAAGAGAAAGAGGAAAATAATAATAAAAAAAAGAGATGGGCGGTATCACGGGCGACACAGAAGAAAGGTAAGGCACGGGCATCACAGGAATAGGCGGCGCAGACTCAATCATGCAGGTAAGCCGTGTCCAGACCGGACCAGAAAATAACTGTATACCCCCTTAGTTATTTTCCGGTGTGATTTTTCTGAGGATTTCGGGACCCGAAAAATACCAACTTAGGTCCGAAAAATCCACGAAAAAATCTCGAACGCGGGAAAAGACTCAGTTTCGAAAAACAACGCTCGATTTACCTTGAATTAATTACCCAAGATTAATTCATTCGGTAAATCACTGTATAACGATTTTTTTACAGTCCTGGTAAAAATACCAAATTTTACCCGGGCTGTTACACTTAAGTTCCTTTTTGTAATTATAATTTTTCAGTATTTGTTTTTCGATTACTGATATTCGTATAATCTAAAGGGAGAGGAACCCTTCACTGTTATACTATAAGAGAACTATTATAATGGACTACATGTCATTCATTAGTGTATGACGTATCACTCATTATTATTAATATAATATTAAATAAGGGTATTTTTTTCTTTTAATTTGGGGAGGTTATGTTTTTATAATGGACTACATGTCATTCATTTAGTGTATGACGTATCACTCATTATTTGTTATTATTAATATAATATTAAATAAGGGTATTTTCGTCTTTTAAGGGAAAGTCATGCTTTTATAGATAGTATAGATAAATATATATTTTATTGAACATTTTTTTCTCCACTAAAGAATAATTTGGTTTCCGTTCCTGATAGTCTCTGCCCATAACTTTTGTCGGACCGTAATCCATTCCTTTTTTTTAATCTCAAATTTTTAGTTGGAATGGATATACATACCCTTTTCCCCAATCATATTCTGTTCGACAAAAAAAAAAATCTAAAAAATCCACTTTGACTGATTGTTTTTTACTTACTGGACTACATCCACAAAAAGTCATGAATTGGATGGGTCCCTTTCGCATCATAAAAAGTTTAAAATTTCTTTTTATTTTTCCATTTTTACCTCACACAATTGTATTATTTAATAGTAACTTTCTACGTGCATATAAATACTTATATATATTTATATGAAAAATTACATATATATATAATTTATAATTTGTTAAATATTTTTATCTCAGTTCAATTAAATTAAATGTCCTAATCCAAACCTAGTCCGAACTGTAAATCATGACACGTAGTTATTTTTTCCCAGGGGGTCGGGTTTTGATAATTATGATGTAAAACTATGTTCAGTTTTTCCAGTCAAAATAGGTAAGGAAAACTTTCTTTAGTGGAGAAAAAAATGAAACTTATGGAGGCACTGGTTCTTTTACTTATACTGGAAAGAAGTAATTTGCTGTCAGATGGGTATAAGACAGACACACTAGATTTGAGGAATAACGACTTCGCGAGTCCTATATCTTTTCCCCGAAATCTCATTTGAGTCCTAAAAAAGAAAATCGACTATTCCGAGTCCTATAACATTGAAAAACGACATCAAATGAGTCCTCGTCCAATTTTCCGTCCATTTTTTGCTTACATGGCAGTTAAGTGCATATGTGGAAAATAATTGAAACTAAAGAAAATGATAAAAAAGTATTGAAATTTTGAAATTTACGGTTGACTATTAATTAATGCAATTAGTGATAATTAATAAGATAATGGTAATTAACCAATGAATTACACTTAATGACAATTAATAATAAAATTTACACATGCTTGGTTAAAAAAAAAAAATACCTACTTCCCCATTCTTCCTCCCCACACCCGAACTCCACCAAAATCCTCACAACCACCGCCACCATCTCAGCTGCTCCTTCTGCCCCTCACCCTTAGCCAGCCTCTCCTTTTGCCCCTCGCCCTTTGGCGCAAGCTCCCTGGATCCAACGGTGGCGAGCATGAATCTGCTCGATGGTGAGTCGAGTGCCCAATACTAACCTCGGCGTGAGGAGATCTCGTCGGGGCTCTTTTGGTTTGGCAGCGCTTGTGAACGGCGGCACTCGCTGGTGGCGGCAACATCGGTCGTGCTTATCGGCAGCGATTTATGGATCCATGGATATCGTCGGGTCGGAGTTCTCGAGCTCTTCTCGCTTCAAGTAGCCTGCAGCAGTGTTTTGCAACAACTCCAACGGCTGTAGCTGGCACGGGCAAGACGGTGGCTCAGCGCGACGGTTCCACTCTCCTCACGACTTTCCGGCGACGGCAGCGGCGGTTTGGCTGCTGAAAGCGGCTGGGGATGGGTATATTTCGTCGTTTTCCGGTAGCAAAGCTGCCGGGTAATCTCCTCCTCCACTCGGGTCTTGTTGGATCTAGCCGGATTTGGTCGAATTGGGTCCAAATCCGGTTGGATTTGGTCTGAATTCGGGCCAAATCTGGCTCGATCTTCGCTGAAAAATCGTTGCTTGTTGATGAGCTTAGCTTTTTGATTCGCCTCCTCGCATGTCTCGTGCTGAGAGAAAGACTGCTTGCCATTTGCCCAAAGTCATAGACTTACTGCAATTCAGAGTGAATGAGATGTGCAACGATCATCTTTTGGAGGCGGTTGCTCAATCCTTTTTCTTCTTTTTTCATTTTTTCTTTTTTGTTTGATTTAATAACAATTAGGTATTTTTTAATGAAAAATTATGGTATTTTTTTGACATGGCAGCTTATAATGATGTGGACTTTAAAAAGTCAAACTTAACAGCAAAAATAGACGGAATGTTGGACGGGGACTCATTTGATGTCGTTTTTCAATGTTATAGGACTCGAAATAGTCGATTTTCTTTTTTAGGACTCAAATGAGATTTCGGGAAAAGTAATAGGACTCGCGGAGTCATTATCCCCTAGATTTGACATCAAAATGAAAATTATAGAGGCACTAGTTCTTTCTAACTTTTCAAATTTGGAGGCAAAAGTATATTTGTCTTAACACTATTTTAGCTATCCATCTAATGTCTTATTAGAGACGCATACGTCAGTATGTAACATCACCAACTGCAATCAAGATAGATTAGCAATAACGAGAAAAGGGAGAAGGTCCGTTCAAGGACTTTTCACATTCTAATTTTTGGCATTTTCTTTCTCAAAAAAATGGAAAAAAAAATAGGGATTGTTAAGTCAATAGCTACATTATTGTCTAGTAGAAACTGAGAGAGAGGTGAACAAACAAAGACCGAACTTTCCACATTTTCTCCCATAAATACTAGCACATGAAGGTTCATGGGACCATCATATGACAAAAAATGAACTCAAAAATTCTCAATTCCTCTAAACTCCAGCATGCACCAACCTGTCTTCTCAAATCAATCTTACAACAGAAAATGTGTGGCCAAAGTTCCTCAGACTCCAATTGCGCCCTTTTAGATTCGATTAGCCACCATCTTCTTGGAGATGATGATTTTCTGGGTATTAACATTGATAACACACCAGTCTACACCCAGGGTTCTTCAAACATTAATAGCCTTCTGTTGCCGAACAACTGGGTTGATATTCTATCCCCAGCAGACAACTTTAGTGCCTATCAACCTATGACTTGTTCACATCCTGAAGCATTCAAAGGGATACAAGAATCCGAACCCGAGACTTCACCTCATTCTAGCCTTTTAAGCTCCGGAAAGCCCGAAAATGAAAATTTATGGCGGGTTTCGGTCAATGCCCTGGAAACAAAAACCCCGCACGTAGCTATGAGGCGCAACCAAAGGCAAAGAGCTACAAGGGGGTGAGGAGGAGACCATGCGGGACATTCGCGGCGGAGATTAGGAACCCGAAGAAGAAAGGTTCAAGAATTTGGCTGGGGACGTATAACAATCCAGAGGAAGCAGCTCTGGCTTATGATTTTGCTGCTTTCAAGATGCGTGGTGCCAAAGCTAACCTTAACTTCCCACACTTGGTTGGCAGCAATACCCACAAATCATGGCGCGAGCCTGGCTAGCCACAACCTTCTTCTTCCTCTTCATTCTCCTCGGAAGTGGACGAATGAATATAGAACAGGAAATTTTGTATGGATTTAGCTTTCTTCTTCATTTTCCTTCAATCAAAATCGATGTGTTATTATTAACATAAGGGAAGAATAAAGCAGGGTAACATCAATGTATTTTTTATGAATATTAATATTTAGTTAAATCCTTATACTAATATCTGTTAGTTTTACTATTTTATATATCCATTATAGGAGTATTCAAGATTTTTAAAAATTGACTACTAGCCTATTGATACTCAATATACGTCAACTTATTTTCACCCTTTTGAGTACAGTCCTTTATGACAAGACGAGCCTTATATCTTTCAAAATTGCCCTTTGAGTCTTTTGGTGTCAAATAACTATTTGTAACCAATTGGTTTCTCAACTTCAGGCAATTCATCAAGATCCTAAATATCTTTATCTTTCATAGACTTAATCTCATCATTCATGACATCATTCCACTTTTAAGGATAAGAACTCTTTATGACTTGATGAAAGCTGATAAAATCATCTTCCATCAATCCTACATCATCCTTATGTTCTTAGGAAAAGACAATATAATCATCCGAATTAGCACTTCTCCTTTCTCAAGTGGAATTCTTTAGCGGCACTTGTTCTTGAGGTTGTTGAGTTTGAACCTTTTGAATGATTTCTGAATTTCAGAGAGAGACTCATACAATGTTATCTTGAATAACATTAGTGATGGAAACCTAATCATTGTCTATAAAAAACTATAAGAAGAGAAATAAGTTCCCCTTCAAAGACAATGTTTCCCATCTTATCTTCCCCTCCAAACTCAATTTCCTCAAGAAATCTGGATTCCTGTCACAAAATAACTAGATTGTGGGACAAAAAATTTGAAACCCCATAATTACTCAAAGTTACTTAACAAAATAGTAGCTACCTATCTTTAGATCCAAATTCTTTATGTTGGCCTAAATGGCCTACCCTTAGTTGGATCACCCCAAATGAATAGATGCCTAATATTAGGCTTCTAGCTTGTCCATAGTTCATAAGGAGTAATAGCTATTACTTTGACTGTAACCTTAGTGAGGATATAAGCTGCATCTTTAGACATGCCTTATCATGCAAGATTTCAATATATGAAGCTTTAAATATAGGTTGTCATTTACAAATTGAGAACTAGTACCAATAGTATTTGAATTTCTTAAAGACCAACTTTATTATTTCTAAATAGACAAGAATAACCAGATTTGTCCAAAAAAGAAATAAACTAAATTCCATCTAAAATACAAAATTCATTATTTCTAAATAGACAAGAATAACCTGATTTGTCCATAATAGAAATAAACTAAATTTTGTATAAAAGACGGCACCGAAAGGTCTATCTCAAACTCAAATACAATTAAGTTCTCATTAACAACCTATAAACCCTCAGAGCTTCAATAAAAGTTGATTTATATGCCATTGCCCCATAAAGATGTATCTCTCAACATCATTTGGCTTTTGACACATCAGCAAATCTTGCATAGATACACTTATCTGAATAGCAAAACTGAAATCTATCCATAAAGTGTGTCTTGGTACATAAGTCAAATTGACTTCAAAATAAACTAAGTACCTTTCTCAACACGCCCAATGGCGCATAGTTGGGATATTTTACTATTTCCATCCTTCTTACAAAAGTAATAAGTAAATACCAAAGCTTGTTACTTTTGCACTTTCCTTTGTGGTATCCCAATTGCAGCTTTATTTCCTCTTTTCTTTTGTGGTCCTTAGAGGAATTTGCCAATCAAGCATTTTCTGAATGCTCTCTTTAAATATATTATCTTCTTGCACATAATAATCTTATCAAGAAATCTTGATTCCTTTTGAGTATTTTACTCACTTTAGATTCACCATAGAGTGCAAGATGATATATAAATACCAAATATGAGTAAAACTGTAGTAGGCTGTAATTTTAATGCCTTTAGAATTAGAGAAAAATGAGACATCTCAACGATATACTCCCTTATATTCTCTATCCTTTATGCTTTTAGAAACAAATTTTGATACTAATAAATTTGTTTCAACCTTTATGCTCTTGGTAAAGTGCTTTTAAAAATTTCTCAAGAAACTTTTAACTTTATCCTCATTGGACATACTGCCCCCTAAAGGTTTCTGGAATTGCATGTCTTATGATCATGAGACTCATGCAATTATAAAATTCCCACCTCTAAATATCCCGCTTAACCTTATGGGAAATTTTATCTGTATGAGGGGTAAGTTAGTCTTTCCTTAGCGCATAGCCTATATCTTATTCAATTAAGAACACTCATAATGTTCTCATCCAGATCGCAAAATTTGTGTCATTAGTATCACTAAGACTGATACTTACACACCAAATAAGCAGAAGTTGTAACTTAATAAAGAATTAAACACATTCAGCTCACATTTCCTTTAACTGTATGCAAAACATAGTAATTAAATTCAATCCATGTGGTGGGCCCCATCAAGATACTTAGCACAACATTGATATTTTAGTCTTTGGACAGAAAATATCAACTTGTAAGTGGTACTCTCAGTGTAGTGATCAAATATTGACAATTAGGCCTGTTAAATAATAAGCCTTTCTTTGGACCGGCTTATCACCCACATGGCATACCTGATAATCGTCACATATTTATTACTACAAGTGTATGTGAAATTTGGCCAAATAATAATCCTCCTTTGGGCTGATATACTATTCGCATAAATTTCACATACAAGCATCTCATATTTTAAAATAGATTAATCTATGCAAGAGAGGTTACTTTGGTAACATGTTGCTTCAACTAATCTACTAAAATACTCGACATCCCAAAATAATATAATACTGAATATTGAATTTAATTTCAAACATATGTTTTGCAAGGAATAAAATATTCCTTAACTTTAGTCCTTTTGGGCAAATTATAAAATAATCTGCACGCAAGGATCAAACTGTAAATCTGTCACATAGGGACTGGAGTGATAGAAACAAAACTATAGGAACCGAAGTGAAATATGTTGCAAAAATCACAGCACCTAATGCGATCTTAGCCTGATGCAACGCGTCTCAAAATTCCCCTACTGAATGTGGCGCATGCCAAACCACTGAATTACCAAAAGAAACAAATATATATATATATATTTCAACCATTGCAACAAAACTTGTCGCAGAAAAATTGCTTTAACCGTATGCAACTTTTGATTTCAACCAATGCAACAAAACTCAAAAAGATCATATTCACTGAATCATGCCGCACCAGTTCCATAATTCATAAACCAAAAACAATATAAAATATATTTATATTTGAAAGATAATTGCCGCATGAAAAACACTTCCGCCGTATGTGATATTTGAAAGAAAATTGCCGCACGAAAATCACTTCCACCGTATGTGATTTTCGGTTTCAACCAGATGCGACAAAAAAAAAACTCAATGTTCATGTATTTGCAATTCACAGTTGACACTTAACAAACGAACAATTGATACCTTGATTTGCACCCAAATACGATTTGATCAAATCGAAACCAAACAATCCAAAAATACTTGCCATGTGATAATCCCAATCACGACAAAACCAAAATCACAAGTGCCCATCAAATATTATAGGTATCGACAATTCGATACTCAAAACACTCATGCGACAAAAATTTTGTTCAACCTCATTGACATCTAATAATTTAATCAAGCAGGCTCCGGTACCACTTGTTAGAATAATTACTTTATGCCTCAAATATCTTGATAAATTATTAGACAATCAAGAACAATAATCAGGTATAGTAAGGCGTACCTGAATCAATAATGAACAAACTTGAACGTTGATCGGGGAGGATTGGGAGCTTCCAAGATTTGGTTCCAATGCCTTGTGTATGTTTTTCTGTGATGGGGCAGAGAAAACTGACGCAGGAATAATCTTGGGGACCACAACCCTATATTATATCCTTTATATACTAGGTCAATTAGGGTTCCCATAAAACTCTAATTACTAGTATTGGGTTTCTACACATAAAAGCCCATACCAACAAGATGTCTCTAGAGCCCAAAATAGATCACTTATGGCCCCATAAAATTTTATGACAGTCTTTAATATAATTGTAATTAATAATATAAGCCCATATATATTAAATAATTCCAACATTTTAAAAATTGACTACTAGCCTATTGATACTCAATATACGTCAACTTATTTTCATGAGTTAATGAACATATTTTTAGGATGCTTTTTCATTTTGATAAACCATCAGTTTTATTTTATTTTATTTTTTGAGTTGAATCATCAAGTTTTATTAACTAGAATAGGTATAGAAAGGGCAAAGACCTTTAGAGTGCAGCAAGATAGTGGTCGAGTTTGACTCTCACATCCTTGTATGGGAAGTGGAGGCCCCAGTGATTGATATTAGATTTCATTTGTACAGCTTCCCATATTCTCAGGTTAAGCATGTATTCAGAGAAGGTAATAGGGTAGTTGATGCTCTTGCCAATAGGGTGGTGGTTGCTACGGCTACCCAGAGACTTTTGTACAAAAACGTTCAGAGGGATTCTGCCTTCTTTCGTAAAGGAAAGTTGATGCGTATTTGGTTTGAAAACAAAGAGAGTTACAGTATGTCCTAAGGCAACAAAAAAAATAGTAGAGTCGGTAGCTTCCAATTTTGCCGATGATACGAAAGTAGAAAATGAGCCCTGGAGATAAGATACAAATAAGCAGTTCTAAATAAGATCTCAAACAGAACGTTGGAAATTAAACTTTTCTGTCAAAAAGAGAATGAACTTAGCAACATATTTACATTCCTTCACAGTCCAACCAGCAATCCCTGATGTTTGGTGAAAAACATACTTTGTGAAGAGATAGCAATAAGAAAATACAGTCGAACAGGGTGGTAATAATTGATATCACAACTACTTACAACTTGGGACAACAAAGATCCTTCGTCCTGGCGCATATGCAAGAATGAAGAAAAGCTAACAGTACAAAGACTAATGAGAACAATGTTAGCAAGTTCATAAAAAGACTACAAAGATACAGTTTGATACTAACTCAATTCATTCACTAAATTATTTCACCTCCCACATCTCTTATCATTTTCAGCGGAACCTAGTAGTTTTTTCAACAGGAGATTGTCATCACAAGATGAAAGATGTACTACCAGCTCGGCCGTAGTGGCATCTGCTGAGAATCCACGATCAACCATTTCATTGATGAGTTGAACTGCCCTCGACATATCCTTCTCTTGAAGCAATCCACGTATCATCACGTTGTAGCAGCAACTACTCAGCGAGTAACCATCCTTTTCCAGTTTTCTAAAAAGTTTACATGCTTCATGGACAAATCCTTCCTTGCAAAGTCCATTGATCATTATACTACATGTTCGGGCATCTGGCTGCAAGCCTTTCAGAGATAGGGAGTTAAACAGTTCCCATGCATGTTTAACCTTTCCAGAATTGCACATGCCGCCAATGAGGATACTATATATCACTATGTCAGGCTTCACTGAATGCTTTTTCATAGTTTGAAAAAGTGTTAATGCCTCACTGACACGGCCCTGCATGCATAAACCATCTAGTATAGTGGCATAAGTAACTAAATCTGGAGTTGGGCCATTTGCCTTCAAGTCCATGAAAAGCTGTTCAGCCGCACCATGTCTTCCTGCCTGTGAGAAGCCACTTAAAAGAGTGTTGCAAGTAACAGTGTCGGGAACCAAACCTAGGGGTGTAAATGAGCAGAGCTACTCGCGAGCTACTCGGGATCGACTCGCTGGCTACTCGAACTCGACTCGTGCTTATCGAGCTCGAGCCGAGCTCGAGTCGAGCTTAGAGTGCTATCGAGCCGAGCTCGAGCCTTATCGAGCTTTGCTCTTATAAGGCTTAGGGTGGGTGGGCTTTTTATGGGCCATATTTTTTGAAAAAGAAAAATTTGAGCCATGTATTTTAAGCCCAAAAAAATGAAAGCCTGTTAAAACACAAACACATTACACTACACAAACACAAAAATGACCGGAGTCACAACACAATTCACAAATTCCAAATTCCAATCCCTAATCCCTTCTCTCACTGACGAACACCTTGTCTCGACCCTCTTTTCCCTCTTTGGCCGCCCCTCATCTCTCAAACGCTTCTCTCCCCCTTTCTTCTCCGCCGCCACTTCCGCCGGCATTCCTCGCGTGGGAGGAGTTGTGGCGCGTCTTGGGGACTCGACCGACGGCATGGTGGAGTCTCGACTCCTCTTACTCAACTTCCGGCCAAGCTAGTAAGTTTGCTCATTCTTTCCTTTTCTTCTCTGGATATGAAGGGAAGGAATAATTCGGTTCTCGGTTTGGGATTGTAGACTGTAAGATTTATGGTGTGGTGTCTGTCTTCCTGTCATTTTTTTAGCGGTTCTTCTCTTACTCTCTGTGTTTTTCTTGTTGTGGTGTCTTTCAGTTTCACTACTTCGGTTGCAAAATCCCTTCTTCTCGGCTTCTACTACTGCTCCTCAACCTCTGCCATTACTGAACATTGTCAAGGT
Organism: Turnera subulata; assembly: GCA_028386065.3. NCBI lineage: Eukaryota > Viridiplantae > Streptophyta > Magnoliopsida > Malpighiales > Passifloraceae > Turnera > Turnera subulata. The sequence continues at coordinate 47,760 of JAKUCV010005304.1, forward strand.
ATCAACTTTCTCTCCCTTCTTTTATCTCTCTATTTCGTCTCTGTTTGCTCTTACTTAGTGTGGGTTTTTGGGATTAGTTTCTGGTTTTGTTTGTTTGGAGAGGTAATATGTGAAATGGGTTTCTTTAGCTCGTGTGAAATGCGAGTGCAGTATTTGGGTTTCGAGTTTTGGTGCTCGTCTTGGCTTCTCGGGGTTACTTAGAAACTTGAGGAACGTGAAAGATTAGAGAATTCAACGATATTACCTGTCAACTCTGTTCAATTGAGCTTAAAGCAGTAATTGGCTCTAGGTTAGTGTTTGTCTGTTTGGGAAATCAACACGCAACTGAGTTATTTTCTCTTCCTCCATATTCTGGCATCAGGGTGGAGAATTCGGGGCTAATTCCTTGACACATTTTCTTTTGGGGGTTGAAATTACTTTCCATTTAAGGAGGAAGAAGAAGAAAAGATGTAACAAATAGCCAATAGATGCATTGTTTTATTTTGTGACGAATAACTGCTGTGGCTGTTAGTCTTACATTCTATACATTCTAGGCTGCAAAAAGAGGATATGACTTTGGCTTTCTTGGACCATTTTTATTTGCTGCTCTAATGGTGCTTATTTGCTTCAGTATTATCGAGTTAATTACGCAAAGCTTTTTCTGTCATCGCATTTTGATAATGAAATTGTTTTGTCCTTTTACGTAGACATGTCGAGTACACCGGAAATCTCTTCTTTACCAAGGGGAGAAGACAACCAGCCATTGGAAATTTTTTCAGGGAGTGCTTCAATTAATGACAGCAACCCCACTCCTTCAGCAACACAAACTGTTGGTGTAGGTAATGAAGATGATGTTACAGATACACATTTTCAGAAGAAGAAAAGAGCAAAGAAATCCGTTGTGTGGCTCGAGTTTACAGAGGAAACAATCAACGGGCAGCTGAAAGCTCGATGTAACCATTGCAAGAGTGTACTGAAAGTACACAAAAGTGGTAGCACCACTCATTTCAACAGACACTTGGAGGCGTGCATTCACCGAAAGAAGAATCAGATTCAATTGCAGCAGCAGAAATTAAATTTCCCTCCAACAGATGCAAGTGCTGATGGTGACTGTATTACTATTGGTTCTGAATACACAGATGGAAAATTGGATATGATGAAGATGAGGCAAGGGGTTGCTAATTATGTACTGATAGATGAGGCCACATTTTCTTCTGTCGAGGGAGTAGGCTTTAACATGTTATTGAAGATGGGAATGCCTGAGTGGGAAAAGGTTTCACGTACTACTGCAGAGAAGGATTGTGAACATGTATATGAAGTTGAGAAGAAGAACTTAAAGGCACGATTGAAAGGCGTCACCAGGATTAGTTTGACTGCGGATTTGTGGAAGTCAACAGCTCAAAAGCGCGAGTACATGGTTATTACAGGGCACTTTGTTGATGCGAATTGGGAAATTGCATACACGGGTCATGAATTTTGTTCACATTCCGCCACCTCATGGGGGAGTACAAATTGCTGATTGCCTTTACCAATGTGCGAAGGAATGAGGGATTGAGAATAAAGTTTATTCGATTTCAGTGGATAATGCATCAACCAATGACAAGGCAATTCGGCTCTTAAAGGATACATTTTCAAGGAGCTCCAAATTGTTCTGCAATGGGCAATTATTTCATGTTCGTTGTTGTGCACACATACTGAATTTTATGGTTCAAGATGGCCTTTCAGAAGTCGGGCACATCATCGACAAGATTCATGACAGTGTCACTTTCATCAATAATAGTGACGCAAGGATCCTGACTTTCGCAAAAATAGCTCAACAACGCAATTTAAAGGAAAGGAGGCTTGTTTTTTATTGCAAAACTCGATGGAACTCAACATATGAGATGTGTTTCATCGCATGCAAGTTCAAAGAAGTATTTCAAGATTTTAAGGAGCGTGATTCGAACTATATTTGCTGTCCAAGTGAAGAAGATTGGAGGAAGATTGACAAAGTATGTGAAGTTCTCAAGGTCTTTAATGAGGTAACTAAAATTTTTTCTGGGTCCAACTAAGCGATAGCTTCTGTTTTGGATCCAAGGGGTAAAATGATGGTGATTGAGTTCTCCTTCTCTCAAATGTATGCTCAAGAAGATGCCCATAACAATATCTTCAAGGTTAAGGAGACATTATTTCAGCTTTACAATGAATATGAGGCTGAATATTACAACGAGTTTCAAGTAACTGAAACTTCAAATGTCAATTTTACTTCTTTGGGTTCGGCTTCTCAATCAAGTTCGGGTTGGGATCAATATGCAAAATATATTAGATCAAAGGCAGCTCGTCCAACTCAAAAGTCAGACCTTGTGAGATATTTAGAAGATGATTGTTATATCCACGAAGGAGACCCACTCAATTTTGATGTATTAAATTGGAGGAAGTTGGAGAGCAACAAGTATCGTGTTTTATCAAGAATGGCTCGTGATATTCTTAGCATTCCCATCACCACTGTGGCTTCAGAAGCCACATTCAGTGCTGGTAGCCGAATTATTGATCCTTATCGTGCTTCGTTAGCTCCATAAACGGTACAAGTGTTACTATGTGCTGGTAATTGGTCTTGCAATCAATATGGAGTGAAAAAGAAGCCCAAGGTTAGTAACATGGTTCCTTAATATGAATTTATAAAAAATATTAGTTAAAGTAATAAATTGTAATCTTTTTATTTTGAAACAGGAGATGAAGCTACCGGAAATTATTCTTCCGTTGGTCGATTAGTAGTGCACTGTTGCAATGGCTTGCTGCTCCCTGTTGCAAGGTAGAAAAAAATCTGTATGTTGTTTATATATGATAGTAAAAGAGGTAACTTCAGCTGTTCACTGGTTTTGGCTCTGCAACTAGGCTTGATCTTGCATCTTAGTCATTGAATTTGATTCGCACGTCTTTGACAGATTTGTTTAAAATTCCCACATGTTCTTAATGGTGTGCCTTTGTTTTTAACTCCCTATGCGAAAGAAACCAGAAATCGGTGTGTTCAAACCTGAGAGTAATACTACTTTTTTACTGCAGGTTTTATGTGTAATTGACATGGTACTGTTGGCATGGTTTACTTGTTGGAGGTTCATTCATGGAGTGTTTTGCATGGAGCTTGTTGGAGGTTCATTCATGGAGCTTGTTGGAGGTTCATTCAGAGTTTTGTACTGGTTCTTAAGTCTATTAAGAGTAGGAACATCAACATTTTAATAATGATCTCTCAAAGGGTTTAATTACTGCTGGGATATCCTTTGGTAGTATAACATTCTTCTGCCAAATGCTTCTATCTTCACTTGTTATCTTATCTGAGTTGGAACTTCGTGTGTTATTAATTCTTGATTGTTTCGTACTGTCATCACAATTTATTTTGTTTAACTCATGCATATCATTGTTGTAAGATGCATTTGGTTCTGTAACTATTTATTGGTTGAGTAGAAACAATTTAGTTATACTTGGACTTTGACATTAATCGAGCTTAAACGAGCTTAAACGAGCGAGCGTTAACGAGCTGAGATCTAGTTAGCTAAGCAAACCACTACTTAACGAGCCTTAACGAGCCGAGCTCGAGTAATGAAAAAATCTAACGAGCTCGAGCTCGAGCACATATATACAAGCTCGATCTCGAGCTCGAGCTTGGGATTCCTTAACGAGCTCGAGTCGAGCAAGGCACTACTCGGCTCGACTCGGCTCGTTTACACCCCTAACCAAACCTTTATCAGGCATTTCATCAAAAAGCTGTTTAGCCTCATCTACCTTACGTATCTTGCAGAATCCGTTAATCAACATGCTGTAACTGTAAACATTAGGTCTGCAACCTTTTTCCATCATCACATCAAACACTTCTCTAGCTTTATCCATTTCCTTTCGCAAACAATATCCATCTATCAGTGAACTGTACGTGATGACATTAGGCTGCATACCCCATTGAGCCATTGTTTCGAGCAAAGCATGAGCTTCTGGAGCAAAGCCATCTTTGCAAAGAGCATCAACCAATATACTGAAGGTGATCATATCAGGTGAAATGTTCAAAGCCAACATTTCAGAGAGCAAAGTGGAAGCTTGGTTCCATTGCCCCGAATTGCAAAGACCACGAATCAAGGAGCTGTAAGCAACAACATCGGGTGAAATTCCTTTGCTGGTCATTTTGGAGAAGAGATCCAAAGCCTCGGCAACTTGCCCATCCTTGGAAAGGCCATCAATGACTGTGCTGTAGGTCAGTACATCCGGATGGCAACCTACTTCTTCCATTCTTCGTAGCAAACCAACAGCCACATTGGTTTTCCCAATCTTGCACATGCCATGTACTATAGTAGTATAAGTTATTGCATCGGGTTGGCAACCATTGGCAACCATTTTGTCAAACAAGTCCACTGCCTGCGGGATTTTATCGGCCTTGCAAAGCCCATTAATTAAGGTGCTAAACGTAACAACATCAGGTTGCAAACCCAGTTTAATGATTTTGGTGAAAACAGAGAACCCAAAATCCACGCGACGCAAATGGCAGAAGCAATTAGCCAAAATGGAGAGAGTGTAAACATCGTGAGTGATACCTCACAATTCCATTTGTTTGGATAGAGAGATCACCGCTTCATAATGTCCCATTCGGACAAGAGAAGACAACAATTGACCGAATTGCATAATGGAAGGGGAAGGATTCTTATGAAGCATTCTATGGAAGGAAGCCAGAGCATCATGTAGGTTAAGAAATAATGTGGGTTTGGATTTGGGTTTGTGTCTACTGCCACTAGTCGTCGAATTACTGTAACCACGGAGACAGGAGGCAGAAGACTTACCGGTGAAGGTGAAGGAGAAGGAAATGGGTTTAGCATCATCATAATAGTTTTAATCCTACCCATCAGCAGCAGCTGGCGAAGAACAGAACCCCAAGTGGACGCTTTTCAATGACTCTGCTGTACTCAGGCTTTTTGTGATCATTCAGTATTCTGCTTCTGCTCTTTGCACAACAGCGAAATTACAATTACAATTCAGCTGGTGAAGAACAAAACCCCCCAACCAAAAGGGGAATGGTTCGCTGCTTCTTTCGGCTTTTTTTTTTTTGTTGATCCTAGTCTAATAATCTGCCTTGTGTTGGTGTTTAATTTTACTCCACTAGAGCTCAACCCAGAAAGCCCAACCCAAGATAGCTTTACCTTTTGCAGGACCCAAAACTACCCTTCGGGGCCTTTGAACCCACAAGGAGACGACTTTGAAAAAAGTTTGCCCGGACCAGACATTTGCGAAAACACAACCGAACCCCTCTATCAGAGTGGAAAACGACACCTCTACTCTAAATTTTGGTTGCTGTTATAAATAAAAGAGGAAGAAGGAGAAATTTGAGGAGGAAATGGTTTTTCCGGTGAACTCCGGCGAAGCTCCGGTCACGGGTTTCATTACCCGGTTTTCCATTTTTCATTCAACATTCCATTTCTGATTTACACATATTTATAATAAGTGGGAATACTGTATAGTGTATGTATTTTGTATGTATCACAATGACATACATACATGTATTTATATATTGTTTTATAACACTCCCCCTTGGATGTCATTGTGTTGATGGGTAGAATACGCTTTGGGGATACTGCCTCATTAAAAACCTTACCAAGAAAAACCTAGTGGGATAAAAACTTGGTGAAGGAAAAAAGAGTGCAGTGCGTATTCTACTCCCCCTCATTTTGGCCTCCATTGATTGCTTAATGTTGTTGCATGCCAATCGTCCTTGTCAGCTTCTGGTGACATGTGTTTTGTCTGATTATTTTTGTTACATCATAACTTCAATTGGACAGAGTTGGCAGGATAATCTTCATAATTTTGTCGTTGGAGCGTCTATCTTCCCATCTTGCTTTTGTAGTCCCGATGATATTGCAATATTATGTGCAAAGTTACAGCTGATGTCCGTCTGTGCTTTATGTGGACTAAGAAAGAGATCTACTTCTGCAAAAACAACTTTACTCTCTTTCGGGTTTACATGATTACACATTTGTTATTCCCCGAAGATAAGAGCAAATACATATAATGCCGATAGGCTTAAAACAAAAGCTTCAGGCTTTATGTTACAGGCAATACATACTGCATTTAGACAGAGTACTCCATGACCAGTCTAATAGCACGGTATTTGGAAACTTTTTCTGGAGTTCCAATCACTAAACATATAAATTTATCCATACTCAGAATGATTTAAACTCTGTTCAATTTTTGTAATTTTCCGGGAATTAGTTGCTTCAGGCAACTTGGATCCTTTAGAGATCTTCATGTATATATCATGACTTATGGATCCATATTAATAAATAGGCTGTAATAGCATTCACTAGATGCATTTTAGATTCTTTTCATATGATGCCAGACTTATTAACATAATTGCATCCACCACAGGAGAGTAAATCTCCTCATAATTAAAATCAGGTCGTTCGGGTAAAACCTTGTGCGACCGTGCTTTATATCTCATTTATATTTTCCGCACAAATACCTGTTTCTACGACTAATCAATTTTACACCCTCTGGTGTACGGACTACAGGTCCGAAAAATATCTCGCTTCATAAGCGAGTCTAACACAGCCTTTAATTATATCTCTTTATTTTGGCCAATCATACAACGACTACTTTCATTAGTAGGTTCATGATCCTCATTTTTAATATTTAGCGCTATAAATTAAAATTGTATTCCGTCGACGGTTATTTCTTGTCGGTTCCATCTTATCCCTGACACTGTAATTGAGATCTCATCATACTCATTTATTTCAGGTACCTGAGTTACTTCTGGAAATTTATCAATTGTGTTAGAGAATCAACCTCTTCTGGAGGACTTTTAATTCAAACCTCTACTGGAGGCCTTATTTCCTTACTTGGGCCATCTTATCACTTTTGCTCCTTTATTCTCTATCGAGAATTTTTTTTTTTTTGGAACCGAGTATAATCTATAGATTCATTTGTATACTTATATTGTTCTTCAGGAATATCAATTGAAACAGGAGCATTTGCAGCTGGTATATGGTCACACTTAATTTAAATGTGTCTAGCAATTGCATATCAATTTTTCTGCAAATGAATCATCTTCTTTTAATTATATGAGGATCATCATTCATATATATAATGCATTTCAACAATCTTGAATCTTGATCCAGCCAACTGCATCTTTCCTCCCCCTTATGTTGGGTAAACTCTATCATAAAATTAACATACCCAACATACACAACATATATTCCCAATCTTCTTTAAGGACCAACAAAACAATCCTGTGGTGGATGCTTTTTTATACTATATAATCGATGTTCCGAAGATGGGAGATATTTTGTGACCAAGAACCAATGGGGAGATCTTATGATCTTATAATAGCTTATTGGCTTGATGCACATTTACTGCGTATAAAATACCATAGTCATATTTCATCAATGGTCCTGCAATCAATTGTCAATATGGCCCAGATCTCTTTGGGTTTATTTCCAATGATATACATTCTCCATTGAAGAAACATACCAGCATTATCTAGAAATGTAGTCTAATAACATAAGTAGGGACATATACCGCAAGTGGCTTAATTATTAAATCAGTGCGCACAATGCCAACTTGCGTCACATAATAAACCATCTAGTCGATGCATCGTAAAAATTACCTAGATGGTTAACACCGTGGATTTATCAGTTCACGTTTTATGTCTCTGAACTATTCTCAAATTTGCTGGTGATACTAGGCCATTCTCATCTTAGGAAGGCCGTATAATAACTTTCGCAGCAAACAAACTCATAGAAATTCATTGATTGTAAAACTTCTGGTTTTTCAATGAATGATCCAATAAATTTCGTGCATCATTATTAACCCGGGATGACCCATCCGGTCATGCCAAACAATAAATCCATGAACCATCTTCAAGTTGGTGCCAGCTTCAGGCTGCACAAGCTGTGTATCTAAACACTTAAAATTGCTAGCTTCAGGCTAGTGCATTCCAACTTCTGGCTGGATATGTTAAGTTTCAATTACTCAACTGCTAGCTTCAGGCTGCAATACATGTGTCAATATTAGGCTTATTCCTGCCACTCATGTCAGAAAAGATCAGAATTACTGGACAATAATTAAAGTAGTGGCAGACATTTCCAAAAGCAAATCCTCGAGGATTGTAAAGCTTTGGAATTTTCTGAGTAATAATATAATCCACCGAAAAATCTTCTGGATCTTTTCGGGGACACCTGGCTATCTATGCTCAGGCTATAAGAAGGGGGAAGGATTACATGGGAAGATACAGGAAAACTCATAGATATAGAAAAATTCATCAAAGCAAAGAAACAGAAAAAAAACTCAACCAAGACAAAAATGCCATCCCCAGCTACTGTTTTCTCTGTTGAGGGTGCCACACTAGGCAGAAGAAATAGATTGGCCTATAGCATGGTAAATGAACAACAAGAGGAACTGCCTAATGAGCTAGCAAGAATCCTACGTTTGGTTTTTGTAGATGAGGTATACTCGTCTAGGTTCTTTGTGACTCCAATGGAAGAAACTTTCTTCCTGGAGGACCAAGGCAATCTCAGGACAAATTTTTATGGCTCAGCTAACTCTATAATGTTTTTTATATCTGCTAGGATGCAGGAATTTCAGCTAGAGCCTTCATGACAAATTTTAAATCAAAGCAGTTATTATCAGGTTTCCATGATGGCTAAGAGCGTCCCAAGGGTGACTGGGTTACCACCTACATGGCCTAAGGTACGACTTTTATTGTGGAATTGCAGGGGTATAGCAAGAAGGTCTCAAGACTTTGTGCTTACCATAAGGGATCTGAAGAATCAGTACAAGCCTAACATAGTACTGATTACTGAGACTTTGTGGCAAGCAGGAGAGAATCATGGTGTGATTCCACTTCGTTTTCCTCCAACGAATCGGTTTGAGATACCTGGAGAAAACAACAGGGGTGGTATGTGGTTCTCCTGGAACGACAGTGTGAGGGTCAACATTAATGGTGAGGCTCAGAGTTTCAGGGTTAATGTTGAACCCAACAGATAGATTACTTGTTTAAACATATGTATAAGGACCATTCTTCTTTGAATGTTCTCCAGTTATGGATCTGTTTTTACAACAATATGCATGTTTACTTTAAACCATTTCCATTTATTATCTCATTTACGCCCACAGACACAAATAATTATACTGTCTTATTCGCTTCAGGGAATAAATCTGAGTCAATTTATTTGGGATCCATAATAATTCATTTTATTACTAGGGGTGTCTGTTTGTTTAAACATATGTATAAGGACCATTCTTCTTTAAATGTTCTCCAGTTATGGATCTGTTTTTGCAATAATATGCATGTTTACTTTGAGCCATTTCCATTTATTATCTCATTTACGCCCACAGGCACAAATAATTATACTGTCTTATTCGCTTCAGGGAATAAATCTGAGTCAATTTATTTGGGATCCATAATAATTCATTTTATTACTGGGGGTGTCTGTACTCGCGTAAATATACGATCTTCTAGATCATATTAAAACATGCGTTCTTCAGGAACATATTCGAATTTATGCTCTTCTGGAGCGTGTTAATCATTTTTTTATTTCGAGATGTCATAATATGTTATGTTGACATCCACACATATAATTCTCCCCTTGTGGATGTCAATTTTGTATTGTCTTCGAGACTAATGCTTCAGGCATTATTCTAAGAAACAGTTATAAAGTACTGAAAAGTAAATAAAAGTAAATTGCAATGCGTAATAATTTAAACTGAACATAAAAATAAATTGAATAGAAAATGAATTGTTAAGCAAGTATAATATCCACCTTCTGGTGGTCATATAATTGCCATCTTCTGGTGGTAATAATGTTTATTTTTTATTTTTCGTTGAAGGATCTTCAAGATCTTTTGAACGGTAAGACTTCCAGTCTTCGTTGTATTTTTTCTTTTCCCGAGTCTTCTGGACTCGTACATTTAGTCTTTCAGACTATTCACATTTAAATGCATTTTCGCATTTAATGCCCATTATAAATTTCTTCCGGAAATTTTAAGTGCCACAAATTCAAATAACATAATTGAAAAAAATATATAAATGCTTAATTAAAATAAATAAGCAAGGGGCATTATATTAATTACTCCAAGGAAAGTAAATGACAGGAAATTAAAATAATGGGCCTAGTACGAGCCCATAAGTAAAATTAAAGACGAGAAAATTAAATACAATGGGCCCTATTATAGCCCAATTAAAAATAAATGGCTGGAAATTAAATGCAATGGGCCTTTTATTAAGTAGCCCAATAAAAATTAAATTACTGAAAATTAAATGTGATGGGCCTTACACGAGCCCAATTAAAACGTAAAGAAATAGGCGGCTTAGCCGGCCATTAAATGAATAATGGGCCTTTTTAATAGCCCAATCGGAACTTAAATAAAAACAGAAAATATGCTTACTCGATAAATCTTTCAGCAATAACATATATAATACGCTTATACGATAAAGGCGGCTTAGCCGGCCAATAAATAAGAATATAATAAATATAACGGCCTTCCGGGCTTTGCCGGAATATTTTTCCGAGGCATCAAATGCCGGCCAAACACTTCTGGGTTTGCCGGATTCCGACCAAAATCATTATGCACGGTAGCCGGAAATTACTATTCACATGACCAAAATTACTGTTCACGAGGCCGGATTTACTATTCATCGCCGGATTCCGGCCAAACACTATTCATTGGCCAAAAACTAGGGATAATTGCTGCAAAAGTCCTAAAATTTTAGGCCTGATCTCATTTAAGTCCTATAATTTATTATTTGACCAAACAAGTCCTAAAACTTTAGGCCTGATCTCATTTGAGTCCTAATTATTGTTATTTGGCCAAACAAGTCCTAAATCTTTAATTATGAAATCTATTTGAGTCCTAAGTTAAATTTCTATTAGTTAAAGCCGTTAATTTGAAAAAAAATTATTGACATGTGGTCATAATGACCATAATGGCTATGGACCCATATAGATACTGATTATTTACACTACACTGCATTTGCTAAATTCTCTATAAAATTTTTTCGCACCTAACAATTTTTTATATTTTAAATCATATCAAACTTATGGCTATATTGCATAATTATGATAAATTTTAAAACTTGCAATTAAGAAAAATTATAATTATTTTTTTTATAAATTAAACTTACTTAAAGACTATCATGTAAAAATAAAATAACATAAATTTAGTTATAGTTTTCTTGTGGGTTAACTAAAAATAAATTCAGTACCCAAAATATTTGACCAAATACTATAGAATATCCCTCCTACTTATGTTTTTGTTAGTAACATACGTTGGTTTTTATGATGCATATCATTTTTTTTTTAAGTTGACGGCTCTAACTAACGGAAATTTAACTTAGGACTCAAATAGACTTATCATCAAAGATTAGGACTTGTTTGGCCAAGCAATGAATTTTAGGACTCAAACGAGATCTAAATTAAACTTTTAGGACTCAATAGACTTCGTAATTAAAAACTTGGGACTTATTTAGCCTAATAACGAATTTTAGGACTCAAACGATATCTGGCCTAAAATTTTAGGACTTTTGCAGCCATTATCCCCCAAAAACTAAGTCCCGGGACTCACCGTGAGCTCACCATACATTTAATCATCCAAGATCAACATTAATTAAACATTCAATCACACAATAACATCATTAATTAAACATTAATATATTCGTTTAGGACAAAATTGAGAACATAAATTACTTAAGTACTGAATTGTAGGGACTTACCTGCATAAAACAAAACGTCAGGGACTAAACTGTTAAATCGGGTCATCTCCTTCGTTGGGCTGCAGATCGACAAGGCTGAGACGGGGCTCGTCGGGCCGGCAAGGCGAGCAAGCGACACGAAGAGGAGGTGCGGCACGGCGCGAGAAGGCGGGGAGGTAGAGACGTGGCCGGCAGCGGCTGCAGCGAGGGGCGGCAAAAATGGATCCGACCCAGTCGGGTCGCCGATCGCGGGAGGAAACGGTGGCAGCATGGGCACACCTGAAGAGGTGGAGGTGACGGGCGAGACGGCGAGGCGGGCTGGAGTAGAGCGGCGACATCGCGGTGGGCAGTGGGGATGGCGGCTCGTCGCGTGAGGTAGACCCGTCTTGCCATGCGGGTCAGCGGGCTTCGCGGCGGGTCTGTGGCCTTTAGCGGCGGATGCGGGCGGGAGAGGTGCCGTCAGGTCGGCGACGGCGTGAGGATGCTGACGGTGGTGGTGGTGAGACGAGAGGTGGCCCGGAGCTCTTCGCCATGAACAGTAACCCGAGGTGGCGCACTGTTTATCTTCCTTCTTCCTTCCCTTTTTATGTTTTTTTTTCTTTGTCTTCTGCTCGGAAAAACCATGCTCGGGTAGAGAACAAGTCGTGCTGATAACGTGTTATAAATAAAAGAGGAAGAAGGAGAAACTTGAGGAGGAAATGGTTTTTCCGGTGAACTCCGGCGAAGCTCCGGTCACGGGTTTCATTACCCGGTTTTCCATTTTTCATTCAACATTCCATTTCTGATTTACACATATTTATAATAAGTGGGAATACCGTATAATGTATGTATCACAATGACATACATACATGTATTTATACATTGTTTTATAACAGTTGCTTTTGGTTTTCGGATCTAAATTGGACTAGACTGGAATAGGCAAGACAAATATCTATTAGGCCAATTAAACTGTTTGATAGAGTACATATTGGATGAGATGAGACTATTAGGCAATACCTAATTGTAAAATTTTATTATAGGGAGTCCCTAATCAATTGTGAACTATAAAATTTCTCCAACCTGGTTGCATGTTGGGTCATAAATAATATTTCGGTTAATATTATTTGTAGCAGTGAATTTTTCATCCTATGTACTATTCATACCGTGGCTGGGAGCTTAACAGCTCTTTCTTATTCCTTTTTGTGAACAATGGAATCTTGGAGGAGCTCTTTTGTTGTGTGGTGATTTGAAGGTTTTGCCGAGATTGAAGAAGGAAAAGAAGGGCAGCAATCCTTACGACGAAGCAACACAAAATTAGAGCTTTTTATGTTTTTTTTTTTTTTTTTTTTTGCTGACAGAATGACTTTGATTGACTTGGAATTCATTGGGCGCCACCCCTTTTTTGTGGAACAACGTATGGGGATGGTGATGGGAATATAGGAGAGACTTGACAGATTTTTTTTTTTTTTTGCAAAGGTGAATTGGAAAAAATGCCTATGACTCACCTAAAGTCCTCCGTTTGGATCATGAATTAGGTTCTGATCAACAACAGATTCTCTTACCTCGAACATTGAAGCTCTTCCATTTTGATAGAGGGTGAACGTCTAATAATGAGGCAAAGTTAGTGGTTGAGGAAGCATGGACCAAGGATCGCCAAGGATCAGTGACGTTCAAATTGCATTCGAAGCTCAAAGGTAGCAAGGGTGCATTTGCTTGAGGGACAGGTCAAACTAGACTAGACTGAACTGGACCGGATTAGAAAACTGTCTGTCCAATATAGTATTTAAAATGATGTATATTAGATGGGACTATTGTGCGTTTGGTTAGCAACGAGCTGAACTAAACTAAATACTGTAACATAATGTTTTTTTTACTGTAACGTAATGTTAACTGTTCAAACTAAACAGCCTAAAAAATGGTGATGGTCCGTGGAATTCTTGCAAAGTTAAATTAATTGTCTTGTTATAGAAGAATTTCATGTACTCCACGTGTACACCTACCTACCAGCTCCTCTTCACCCCCCCCCCCCCCCTTTTCTTCTCTTCTCTATATAACGATGAATATGATATGCAGAAAGGAATTGAGATGAATAAAATATTTGTGTTCTTCCTCTCCTTCTCCATTTCTTCTTCCTTTCTTCTCCATTTTTCTTCATTAAACAAAAGATTTATAACACGTTATCAGCACGATAACGCCTCTGCTTGAGCATGAAGAAAACCGGCAAAGAGAAGAAAAAAAAAACACAGCGAAACCATGAACAGTTTGCCACCTCCTCTGTTACTGTTCACGCGTATGAGTTCTAAGCCACCTCTTACGCCACAGCCACCTCCGGCGTGTTCCCCTCGCCGACGCCGACTGAACGGCGCCTCTTCCTCCCATTTTTGCCGCCTGACGTGCCGCCTAGGCTCGACGACCCGACGGCGGAACCCGACCCATTTCCTTCCTCTCGCTCACGCCGAGCACCACCAACCACCACTGCTGCCGCCACCACTCTTCTCCTCCACCTCGCTGTCTCCGCTGCAGGACTCTGCCATCGCCGTCGTCGCCCCGTGGAGGCAAGAAGCAGCGCCGCCGTTCGTCTTCCTCGTCGGGTCGCGTCACAAACAGCTGCCCGCTCCGCCTCCTGCCACCGCCTTCACGTCGCGCCGCTCACCTCTCCTGCACCGTGCCTCTGCCGTCGCTCCTTCCAGTCGCCGTCCTCGCGCCTTGTCGCGCCACGCCCGCCGCTGCAAAAGAGCAAACCCGCCACGGGTTGAAGACGACCCGGATGGGTTGTATCCGGGTCGGGTGTTGACCCGCGTGTGGATGGGCTAGAGGCACTTGGGTCGCGGGCTGGGGATTGGGCTGGTCGTCTAGGCCTTAAGTGTGGGTTGCGCCTGGGTTGTTGTTTGGCCTGGGTTTGGCCGTGTGCAAGGTCTGGACTATTACTATTTAGCCCAGTCCGAAAATTTTTTAAAAAAATGAATAATAATAATAATCATAATAATCAGTAAGTAAAAAAAAATATATATATATATAATAAAAATAATTATATTTCTGAATAATAATTTGGTATTATATATTAGTACTACTAAAAAAAAATTATCGAGTAAGCATATATTATATATTCTATATTATTATGCTATTTATTACTATTGAAAGATTTATCGACTATGCTTTATTTAGTATTCAATATTGACCGGCTAAGCCGCCTTAGCTCTTTGTTGGCTGGCAAAGCCGCCTTGTTTCATTTGTTGGCCGGCAAAGCCGCCTTGTTTCATTTGTTGGCTGGCTAAGCCGCCTTTTATCGGGTAAGCATATTTTATGTTTTCATTTAAATTACAAATGGGCTCATAAAAACCCCATTGTCTTTAATTTTCGATTATTTATTGGGCTACGAAAAGGCCCATTATATTTATTTTCTTGCTTTAATTTACATTTTTATTGGGCTCGCACAAGGCCCATTGCATTTAATTTTCGTTTATTCAATTTTATTGGGCTAATTAATAAAAGGCCCATGTTTATTTATTTTATTTAAGTCTTTATTTATTTAATTTATTACAAAACTTGAATTGGAGGCCCTTTAGAATTTCCGGAAGAAATTTGTTATGGGCATTGAATGTATTTAAATACAAATCATCTGGAAGATGTAATAAAAAAAAAAAAAAGAGGAAAATAAAGTAAAGACTGGATGTCTTACTGCTAAAAGATCCCGCAGATCTTTGAGGAAAATTGAAGAAAGATATGACCACCAGAAGATGGATGTTGTATGACCACCAGAAGGTGGATATTGTATGACCACCAGAAGGTGGATATTGTATGACCATCAGAAGATAGATACTGTTCTTATCTTGCTTACCCTGAAGGTGCAAGCCAATATATATTGAATAATTTTATTTTATGTTCAGTTTTATTTAATTTTATTTTATGTACTTTACAGCATTTTATAATCGTTTCTAGAATAATGCCTCAGGCATTAGTCCTGAAGACAATGCAAATTGACATCCGAGGGGGAGAGTTATATGTGTGGATGTCAACTATTTCACATAACATGTGATAGTACAATCTCGTAATGTGAAAAGGATTAACACGCTCCAAAAGAGCATAAGTTTGAATATGTTCCTAAAGAACGCATATTTTACTATGATCTAGAAGATCATATATTTACGCTCTGGAAGAGCTAATACTTTTAAAGAGTACAGAAACCCCCATTTACAGTAATAAGAGAGATTATTATCGATCCCATTGAATTGACTCTGCTCTATTCCCTGAAGCGAATAAGACAGTATAATTATTTGTGCATGTGGCCGTGAATGAGATAATAATGGCATATTATTATTGCATAATGGATCCATAATTAGATAACATTCACAAAGAGGAATCGTCCTCATATATAAATTTAAACAGTTATTTATCTGTTGGGTACAACATTAACCCTAGCTGAACTTGGTAATAACTGCTTTGATTCAAAATTTGACATGAAGGCTCTAGCTGAAATTCCTGCAGTCTATCATATATGAAAAACATAATAGAGTTAGCCGAGCCATAAAAGGAAGTCCTTAGATTGCTTTGGTCCTCTAGGAAGAATGTTTCTTCCATAGGAGTTACAAAGAACCTAGATGAATATAGTTCATCAACAAAAACTAAACGAGGGATTCCTGCGAGCTCACTCGGTAATTCCCCTTGCTGTTTATTCACCATACTATAAGGTAGTCTATTCCTTTTTCCTAGTGAGGCACCCTCAACAAAGAAGACAATAGCTGGGGAAGGCATGTTTTATTTCTTTGTGTTTTTCTACACCTACACATTTTTCTCCTTCCCTTCTTATAGTCTGGGACTAGACAGCAAGGTATCAGTTTTTCCAAACATGGACCCCTAGAAAGATCCAAAAGGATTTGCTTTTGAAAAAGGCATGCCACTATATTAATTATTGCTCAATAATTCTGATCTTTTTTTACATGAGTGGTAGAAATAAGCCTAAAACTGACACACGTACTGCAACCTGAAGCTAGCAATTGAGTAACTAAAACTTACCATATCCAGCCAGAAGCTGGAATACACTAGCCTGAAGCTAGCAGTTTTAAGTGTTTAAATACACAGTTTGCACAGCCCGAAGCTGAGACCAACTAGAAGTTGGCAGATAGATATGTGATTTATAGCTTCTATACACCAGCCAGAAGCTGGTAAATAATTTTCCTAAGTTATTATATCCAGCCTGAAGCTGGCACATAAATAGCAGCCTGAAGCTGGCACTAACTTGAAGTTGGTACATGGACTTATTGTTTGGCATGACCGGTTGGGCCATCCCAGGTCAATAATGATGCACGAAATATATTTGGTCATCCATTGAAAAACTAGAAGTTTTACAATCAATAAATTTCCACGTGTTTGTTTGCTGTGAAATTAATTATACGGCCTTCCTAAGATGAGATTGGCCTAGAATCACCAGCAAGTTTGGAAATAATTCAAGGACATGTACGCGGACTAATAAATCCGCCGTGTTGACCATCTAGGTAAATTTTACGATGCATCGGCTAGATGGTCTATTGTGACGCAAGTTGGCATTGTGCGCACTTATTTTAATGATTAAGCCACTTGCGGGTACATATCCCTACTTACTATATGTCTAGATAATGCTGGTATATTTCTACAATGGATAAATGTATATCATTGGAAATAAACCCAAATAGATCTGGGGGAATATTGACAATTGATTGCAGGACCATTGTTAATGAAATATTATTGTTTGAGAAAATGGTATTTTATATGCAGCAATACTTGTGTGCATCAAGCCAACAAGTTATCATAAGGTCTCCCCATTTAATTCGTTCATGGTCACGAACCTAGTAACTCCCATCTTCGGACCGTTGGTTATACAATATATAATGCTCCACCACAGCATAGTAAAGATGGTCCTTAAAGAAGGTTGGAAATAGATGTTGGGTATAAAAAGAAAATCTCCATCAATTACAAAGTAATTGAAACCATTGACTAACGGTTGGAGATTTATTAATTTGACGATAGAGTTTACCCAACATCAGGGGGAGAAAGTTAGCAGCTGGATCAAGATATTATTAAAATATATTATCAATATATAGTTGTTGATCCTCAAACAAATTAGTATGAACCTGAAGTTCAAAAGATGATTCATTTGCAGAAAAATTGATATGAAATTGCCAGACACATAAAGTGACCGAATCTTATATACCAGCTGCAAATGCTCCTGTTCAAATTGATGTTCCAGAAGAACGAGTATAGTATGCAAATGAATCTAAAGTACGCCAGAAGCGTAGAATATACTCGGTTCCAAAAGAAAAAAAAATTCTCGATAGAGAAAAAGGAGCAAAGAGATAAAATGGCCCCAGTAAGAAAATAAGACCTACAGTAGAGGTTCATATTAAAAGTCCTCAAGAAGAGGAAAATCCTCCAGAAGAGATTTTCTGACATAATTGATAAAGTTCCAGAAGTAATTCATGTACTTGAAATAAATGAGTATGATGAGACCTCAATTATAGTGTCAGGAATAAGAGGGAACTGATGTGAAATAACCGTCGACGGAATATTTGTTTATAATATAGCGCTAAATAAAATGAGGATCATGAACCTACATTGGTGAATGTAGGAGCAGTATGATTGGCCAAAATAGAGAAGACATAAGGCTGTGTTAGACTCGCTTGTGAAGCGAGAAATTTTCTAGACCTGTAGTCTAGATGGTGTAGAACCAGTCGATTGAAAAATAGGTATTTGTGCAAAAAGGAAATTATAATAGAGAAATACAAAGCACGGCTTATCGCACAAGGTTTTATCCAAATGATTTGGTATTAATTGTGAGGAGATATACTCCCCTGTGGTGGATGCAATTATTTTTGATATGCATCAAATGGATGCTATTACAGCCTATTTTTACGGATCCATAAGTCATGACATATGCATGAGAATCTCTGAAGGATTCAAGTTGCTTGAAGCAACTAATTCCCGGGAATATATTGTTAAAATTGATCTTTATATGGTTTAAACTAAATATGATTATGTGAAGTATGATTATTCTTGCATATATGTTTTATGTATTCGCATGTATTATAACTATTGCTTATGTTTATGATTGTGTTTTAAACATTATTGGAACTCCTAAAGAAGCTTTCAAATGCCGTGCTATATTTTAAGAAATAATTTAAGATGAAAAATATCATGAAAGAATTAGATTGGTCCTAGAGTACCCTGTCAAAGTACTAGTAACGTGGAGCTTGCAGTTTTTGCCATAAGCCTATTGGCAAGATATGGCTATGCTCTTATCTTCGGGATATAGTAAGATGAGGCATTATATTAACCCTGTAAGCCCGAAGAAAATATAATGGGTTTTTGTAGATGCAGGTCCTTTATTTGATCCACATAAAGTACAAACGGACATCTGCTACAACTTTACACATGAAATTGCTATATCATCGGACCACAGAAGCAAGATGGCGAGAAAGATACACCAACAACAAATTTTGAAGATAATGAAAAGTGCTCGGACAAAGCATACGTCACCAAAAGTTGACAAGGATGATTGGCATACAACGACATCAAGAAATTAAGAGAGGCCAAAATGAGGGGGAGTAGAATACGCACTGTACTCTTTTTTCCTTCACCAAGTTTTTATCCCACTGGGTTTTTCTTGATAAGGTTTTTAATGAGGCAGTTCTTCCTAAGCGTATTTTACCCAATACACAATGACATTCAAGGGGGAGTGTCATAAAAGAATGAATGTCATGTGCTCCACGACTTCTCTTCTCTATATAACGATGAATATGATATGCAGAAAGGAATTGAGATGAATAAAATATATGTGTTCTTCCTCTCCTTCTCCATTTCTTCTTCCTTTCTTCTCCATTTTTCTTCATTAAACAAAAGATTTATAACATGTCTAAAGAAAGAACATTATTGGAGTCAAAAGTCTATCGTTGACGGGTTGGCTTTGGGAGATAAAAATACAACTTTTTTCCATATTAAAACAAGATTTTTGCGCAATAGAAATGCTACTTTTGGTATTGAAGACGAACAATAGATGGAGATCTGGAAGAGAAGCAATGGTAACCTTTGGAATTATTCAAAACAAAGACCCTTTTGAAGTTCTAAAACGAAGGCAGGAGGCGATTGGCAGAGACCATACGGGACATTTGCGGCGGAGATTAGGAACCCGAAGAAGAAAGGTTCAAGGATTTGGCTGGGGACGTATGACACTCTAGAGGGAGCAGCTCTGGCTTATGATTTAGCTGCTTTCAAGATGCGTGGTGCCAAAGCTAAGCTTAACTTCCCACATTTGGTTGGCTGTCATATCCCACATAGATTAGCACGCAACTCCTTTGAGTCCCAAAACGGAAAAACGACTCATTCCTGTCCTATAACGTTGGAAAAGAATACTAAATGAGTCTCCGTCCAGGTTACCGTCTAATTTTCAGTTATTTTTTAGGATTTTTAGTCCCTATATGTCTATATAATAATATTTTAATCCCTATAATTTTCTAAAATGTTCATAATGATCTCTTATAAAATTTTTAAAAAAATGATAAAAGGAAAGATTCGAACCATGGTTGTTCAAATAAAAGATATTACAGCATCTAATCACACTATTTCGTTTGTGTAATATAATACCCCTAGATATATTAGCATTTAGGATTTACAAATTTAAAATATGATGTGAAGTAGTAAGCTGAAAATACTAAAAGCTTAAAATTTTAAATTTTAAACCTTAAAACCATGAACACTAAATCCTAAAATCCTCAATTTTATATCCTAAACCTCTAAACTCTAAATCTTAAAAATCTTAAACTGTAAATCCTAAAATCTTAAATCCTAAATTCTAGTAATTTTGGTTTTGGGTTTGGGATTTAGAAATTAAGATTTTACCATTTAGTATTTTTGGCTTATTACTTTATTTTATATCCTAAATTTTAAATCTTAAAGGCTAATACATGTAATGATATACATTTAGTGTTTCAAGTCTCTGCTTTCTCCATTTTTTATTATTTTACGAGGGATCATAACAAATATTTTAGAAAAGTATAGGGACTGAAATAATATTGCATAGGCATATAGGGACTAAAAATCTGAAAAGATAACAAAAAATTAGACGGTAACATAGACTGAGACTCATTTAGTATTATTTCCAAATGTTATAGGACTCGAATGAGTCGTTTTTTTGTTTTAGGACTCAAACGAGTTTTCGGTATAAGTTATAGGACCCGCGGTGTGATTATCCCCATCTCCAAAATATTTGTACCATGTGTGCTCTTTTTTTTTTTTTTTTATGAACCATGTGTGCTCTTTAGTCTTTGGCACTTCTTCAACTTGTTTTCCTCTCCTTTGTCTTGTCTTTTTTTTTTTTTTTGTCAAATAGATATCTAGCCGTTGGGATGTGAAGGGAAGCTGATGAATGTTGCTTTGTCTTCTTACAAAGCTCAAGACAAAAGTAAAAAGGCTAAGGAGCTTGGAGGTGGATGTTTTTGTTAAGCCTTTTATTCAGAAACCATAGAGCCGTTGGGTTGTCCTCTTCTCCAATGGGAGTCTCTAGAAGAAGTAAGGCATAAAAGCACCTGCAGTAGATCAAGGAGTCTTGACAAAAGTCGCAACAAGGAGCCACAAAGAGGTACCACGTCCTTTTGCAAAAAGAGGTGCAGGGAAAATTATGTATGTCTGCTCACACCATAATTTTCCAAAAAACACAAGTGGATTGGCCTTCAAATATTGTGACCGTTAGACACGCTTTAAAGGTTTTTGAAAGTCAGAAGTCCGCTGTTAATTTTTTTCTTTTTTAAATCAAACCTGCACACATGAGAAGAAAAAATGAGCATCGACCGGGAGGTTAAGACATGACGAATACTGGGAAATCCGGATCTTTCTCAGCAGGGACAATACCAAAGATATTAGGGTTAGATAGTTGTTTTTTGAATCTTGACTTCTATTCTGATAAAAGAAAAAAAATGAATTGCCCTAGGTATTCTTTTGAAACGTTCCATATATGAGCCTCGACCTCCCATAATTCGTGAAAGAAAGCCATTTAAAATAATCGGACTCTATTTCGAGTTGTACCCTAACCAACATTTATTGGAAAAAGCAACCCCAAAGATTTGGGAAAAATGAATTGGATTATGAATTGTCAAGCAAAATCGCCAGTCTTCTTGTTCATATGAAATCGGTTTTGAAGGCATAGCAACCGAAATCCGGAGCCAATTCAACGATTCCCCGACTTTATTTTCACACATATTCGATCTTCAGAAATTTCTCGAGATATTTTTTTACGAAGTTTTGTTAAAGCATCTAGAACCGCCTCCAATATTTATTTGATTCGAATTAAAGAGGCCTTTTTCATTTATTCTTGAATAGGCTAGTATAAAAAGCCTTTGCCTTCATCAAATTAGGTTTAAGGCAAGCCATTACAACTCCATCTCATATCCTCTTGAAGCTTCCTTAAGTGCTTATACCATTGAGAGATTAAAGCTTGATTATTGAATTTGTTGAGGGGTTTAATTCTTTCTTCTTAAGCTTTGTACCTTTGGGATATCTTTGGGCTTAATTGTATCCACAGAGAGTGAGTCACTCTTTGGGTTGTTGGAAAATTATACCTTGAGTAGGATTGGGGAAATTTTGCTTGAGGGGTTGAATAGGTTTGAAACTTGAGCCTTTGAAAAAACTTTGGGTAAAGGTTAGAGAGTTAGCCTTGAAAAACTCTTGTATAGGTTTGGGTTGAGCCTTGTAAAAGCCTAGGTTAGAGAGTGAGCCTTCGGAAAATTCTTGTAAAGGTTTGAGCTTGATCCTTTGAAAAAGCTTAGCTGTAAAAGGTTAGACTTCACTTTGGAAGAAGTCATATAGTGGATTTTGGAAATCTCAAGAGGGAGCCTTGAGTAGTGGATATACCCAAAGGATTTAGGAGGAACCACTCTAAATTCTTGTGTTGATTCTTGCGTGTTTGCTTCTTTCAATTTTCGTCTATTTTCTTTTACTTACCCAGATTTTGGTTTCTGCCCGTATACAAAATCTGTCTAGTTTGGTGCGAAAATTTGGTTTGAGTTGAAGTACAAATTTCTGTTAGAGGCTAATTCAACCCCATTATTAGCCTTTTGGGCCTACATTATTATTTTAGAACTAGGCTAAATTTAGTATTCGAATTATCATCACATTGTCAAAATACATGTTATAATTAAAAATAATATAATTGTAATTTGGGTTTTGGGACTTCGGGTGGGCGGAACCAGTCGGGTGGATCCTGGTTTGGTTTTGGATTTTCTCTAACATGTGAGACCCACAAAGCTGATGTGGCGCCGGAAAATGTGCCACGTCAGTGACTTCCGAGGGGTTCTGGCCAGAGAGACCAAAACAGTCCAAACTGACCGAACACAAGGATGAAAAATAGCCAAAATCCTACATGAGGATGAACTCCAACTTTGAGGCCTCACGCAGGGACAAAAAAACACTTTAATTCGGTGAAAAATATATCTTGTGAGGAGATATGCAACAAGAAAATACAGTCGAACAGGGTGGTAATTATTAATTGTTATCACAACTACGTACAACTTGGGACAACAAAGATCCTTCATGTTGGGCATATGCAAGAATGAAGAAAAGCTAATAGTACAAAGACTAATGAGAACAATGTTTTCAAGTTCATAAAAGGACTACAAAGATGCAGTTTGATACTAATTCAATTCGTTCACTAAATTATTTCACCTCCCACATCACTTATCATTTCCAGCAGAACCTAGTAGTTTTTTCAACAGGAGATTGTCATCACATGATGAAAGATGTACTACCAGCTCGGTCGTAGTGGCATCTGCTGAGAATCCACGATCTACCATTTCATTGATGAGTTGAACTGCCCTAGACATATCCTTCTCTCGAAGCAATCCTTGTACAATCACGTTGTAGCAGCAACTATCCAGTGAGTAACCATCTTTTTCCAGTTTTCTAAAATGTTTAAATGCTTCATCCACAAATCCTTCCTTGCAAAGTCCATTGATCATTATACTACATGCCGGGCATTTGGCTGCAAGCCCTTCAGAGGCAGAGAGTTAAACAGTTCCCTTGCATGTTTAATCTTTCCAGAATTGCACATGCCGCCAATGAGGATAGTATATGTCACTATGTCAGGCTTCACCGAATGCCTTTTCATAGTTTGAAAACATGTTAATGCCTCATTGAGGCGCCCCTGCTTGCATAAACCATCTAGCATAGCAGCATAAGTAAATATATCTGGAGTTGGGCCATTTGCAGTCATGTCCTTGAAAAGCTGTTCGGCCGCATCATGTCTTCCTGCCTGTGAGAAGCCACTTAAAAGAGTGTTGCAAGTAACAATGTCGGGAACCAAACCATTATCAGACATTTCATCAAAAAGCAGTTTAGCCTCGTCTACCTTACATATCTTGCAGAATCCGTTAATCATGTTGTAACTATAAGCATCTGGTCTGCAACCTTTTTCCATCAACACATCAAACACTTCTCTAGCTTTATCCATTTCCTTTCGCAAACAACATCCATCCATCAGTGAATTGTACGTGATGACATTAGGCTGTATATCCCACTGAGCCATTGTTTCGAGCAACGCATGAGCCTCCGGAGCCAAGCCTTCTTTGCAAAGAGCATCAACCCACATACTGAAGGTGATCGTATCAGGTGCAATATTCAAAGCCAACATTTCAGAGAGCAAGGTAGAAGCTCGGTTCCACCGTCCCGAATTGCAAAGGCCCTGTATCAAGGAGTTGTAAGTGACAACGGTTGGTGAAATCCCTTTGGTTGTCATTTTGGAGAAGAGATCCAAAGCTCGGCAACTTGCCCATCCTTGCAAAGGCCATCAATGACTGTGCTGTAAGTCACTACATCCGGATTGCAACCTACCTCTTGCATTCTTCGCAGCAAACCAACAGCCACATTGGTTTTCCCAATCTTGCACATGCCATGTACTATAGTAGTATAAGTGTTTACATTGGGCTGGCAGCCATTGGAAACCATTTCGTCAAACAACACCACTGCCTCTGCGATTTTATCGGCCTTGCAAAGCCCATTAATCAAGGTGGTAAACATAACAACATCAGGCTGCAAACCCAGTTGAATGATTTTGCCAAAAGCAGAGAAACCCAAATCCACTCGACCCGAATGGCAGAAGCAATTGGTCAAAATGGAGAGAGTGTAGACATCGTGAGAGATTCCTCGCAAATTCCATTTGTTTGGCCAATGAGATCACCGTCTCATAATGTCCCATTCGGACTATAGAAGACAACAATTGACTGAATTGCACAATAGAAGGCAAAGGATTCTTATGAAGCATCCTATGGAAGGAAGACAGAGCATCATCTAGACTAGCATAAGTGGGTTTGGATTTGGGTTTGTGTCTACTGGCACTGCCACTACTACTGCCATTGGTGGAATTACTGTAAGCACGGAGACAGGAGGCAGAAGACTTACCGGTGAAGGTGAAGGCTAAGAGCGAGGAAAGAAGGGATCTTGAAGGAGATGGGTTTAGCATCATAATAATATTAATCCTACCCATCAGAAGAAGCTGGCGAAGAACATAAACCCCAAGTGGACGCTTTTCAATGCCTCTGTACTCGGCTTTTTGTGATCATTCAGTATTCTGCTTCTGCCTTTTGCACAACAGTGAAAGTTAACTATCCATGTGTACAGTCAAATTGTGGATGCACATCCTCACCCATCGGCTGGTGAAGAACAAAACCCCCCAACCATGGGGAATGGTCCGCTGCTTCTTTCGGCTTTTGTGTTCATCCTACTCTGCCTTGCGTTGTGTTTAATTTTACTCCACCAGAAACCCCAACCCAACATAGATAGGTTACCTTTTGCAGAACCCAAGCCTGGAAACCCAAAACCACCCTTCGGGGCCTTTTAACCCACAAGGAGAAGACTTGGTCTGAAAGAAGTTGGCCCGAACTAGACATTTGCAAATGCAAATACACACACAACCGAACCCCTCTATCACAGTGCAAAACGACACCTCTCCATCTTTCCTGATGGAGCAGGACGACGGATGCTTGCGAGCTGCTCTCTTCGGAGCGGGAAGAGAGATCAGGTACAGCCAACCTCTTTTTGCGTACAGACAGACATGTCAGATGAGTATTGTGGTTTCAGGTGGAATAGCCTATGCTGTCGGTGGCAAATCCCAAAATAAGGTGGCTTCTAGTGTACAACCCCATGTTTTGGTTGTAAGCTTACAAACCCTAGGTGGCAAGAAGTTATTGGATTATTTAAGTATTATCTTTTCGTATTTAAAAATTAAGAAAATAATTTTAACCTATACTATATATAAAAGCACGAAGACAGCGAAACAACCGAAAGTACGAAAATAACCTTACTTAGTATTATAATAAAAAACAAAAAAATAATAAATGATAAGTAGTTTCTCTATATTTATAAATATATAGCAGGAGCTAAAAAAATCAATAAATTAGTATAATTATCCTTATATTTAATACAAAAATTATAAAAAAAAACAAAAGTTTACTCACTAAAAAATAATACTAAAAAATGATAATATAATTTGCAAATTAAACTTATATAATTTAGAATATCAACTAAATATTCAAAATTATTAACAATAACAGATTTGTAAATTCTTATCTAATACTAAAACTAATTCTAAATAGAAGAATAATTATAAGAACTCACTACGAACAAGGATAACATCAAATAAAAAGAATAATCATATAGAAGAATAATTATAAGAACTCACAATTTATATTTTTTCAAGTAGTTTCTCTATATTTATAAAATAAAGAACTGCCGAAGAGTCAACGAAAACTACGAACAAAGATAACATTAGACAAAAAGAATAATCATAGAGAAGAATAATTATAAGAACTCACGGTAGTATAACATCAGTGAAAAAGAATAATCATAGTGAAGAATAATTATAAGAACTTAAAATAATAATATAATTTGAAAATTAAACTTATATAATTTAGAATATCAACTAAATATTAAAAATTATCAACAATAATAGATTTGTAAATTCTTATCTAATACTAAAACTAATTCTAAATAAAACAATAACGAAGAACAAGGATAGCATAATGATGAAGTGCCGAAGAGTCAGCGAAAACTACTAAGAAGGATAATATCAGTGAAAAAGAATAATCATAGAGAAGAATCATTATAAAAATTTACGGTTTTTATTTTTTTCAAGTAGTTTCTCTATATTTATAAAATGAAGAACTGCCGAAGAGTCAGCAAAAACTACGAACAAGGATAACATCAGATAAAAAGAATAATCATAGAGAAGAATAATTATAGGAACTCACGATTTATATTTTTTCAAGTAGTTTCTCTATATTTATAAAATAAAGAACTGCCGAAGGTCAACAAAAACTACGAACAAAGATAACATTAGACAAAAAGAATAATCATAGAGAAGAATAATTATAAGAACTCACGGTAGTATAACATCAGTGAAAAAGAATAATCATAGGGAAGAATAATTATAAGAACTTACGGTTTATATTTTTTCAAGTAATTTCTCTATATTTATAAAATGAAGAACTGCCGAAGAGTCAGCAAAAACTATGAACAAGGATAACATCAGATAAAAAGAATAATCATAGAGAAGAATAATTATAAGAACTCACGATTTATATTTTTTCAAGTAATTTCTCTATATTTATAAAACGAAGAACTGTCGAAGAGTCAATGAAAACTACGAGCAAAGACAACATCAGATAAAAAGAATAATCATATAGAAGAATAATTATAAGAACTCACGGTTTATTTTTTTTCAAGTACCTTTCTCTATATTTATAAAACGAAGAACTGCCGAAGAGTCGGCGAAAACTACGAACAAGGATAACATTAGATAAAATGAATAATCATAGAAAAGAATAATTATAAGAACTCACGGTCTATATTTTTTCAAGTAGTTTCTCTTTATTTATAACTATATAGTAGGAGCTAGAAAAACCAAAAAATTAGTATAGTTACCCTTATATACTAAAAATAATAATATAATTTAAAAATTAAACTTATATAATTTAGAATATCAACAAAATAATAAATATTATTAACAATAATAGATTTATAAATTCTTATCTAATACTAAAACTAATTCTAAACGAAACAATAACGAAGAACAAGGAGGGCATAACAAAGAACTGCCGAAGAGTTAGCGAAAAGTACGAACAAGGATAACATCAGCGAAAAAGAATAATCATATAGAAGAATAATTATAAGAACTCACGTTTTATATTTTTCAGGTAGTTTCTCTATATTTATAGAACGAAGAACTGCCAAAGAGTCAGCGAAAGCTACGAACAACGATAACATCAGCGGAAAAGAATAATAATAGAGAAGAATAATTATAAGAACTCACGGTTTATATTTATTCAAGTTGGAGCTAGAAAAACCAACAAATTAGTATAATTACCCTTATATACAATACAAAAACTATATAAAAAAACAAAAATTTACCAACATGAACAACGACTAAAAAAAATAATAATATAATTTGAAAATTAAACTTATATAATTTAGGATATCAAAGAAATAATGAATATTATTAACATTAATAGATTTGTAAATTCATATTCCACTACATAAACTAATTCTAAATAATGTATATCCATCTACCTAGATTTTATATATAAGTTCTTTTCAAGATTAAGATTAATACTACACCACGTGATTTAAAACATATAATACTACGCCACGTGCATTGCACGTGCAGAAAAAACTAGTATCTTAAAAAACTTAAATAGTATTTACGTTTTAACCTTATAAAATTTTTCTTTGTAGTTTTACCTGGTCAGATGTCTGTTAGAAAACCTTCCAACCAAGTTTTATTTATCTAAAATATTTAAAATAAAAAAAACTTCTTGTTATATTGGAATTTCCTCATCCATCCACAAAACCATAATTTGATTACCAGGTTTGCTTTATAGCATCTAAAGCAACACCTTGAATTTGGAGAATCCTCAAAAAAAATAATTATTGGTTCACCATTAACAATTTTTTGGCACATAAATCAACATTAGCATTCTTTAAAAATGAAAAATTTTCATTGATGTAAAAATCAGGATATTACATCATTGACTGCACAATCAATATAGGAAAGTCTTCTAAGAAAAATTCTACTTAGACAAATTTTGGCATACTGACCAGCTTCGTGTGGTACACTGTTTGCATTTCGTTTGGTATGCATAAACGAGCATAGGTTGGTAACTAAGCATAGAATTTTCATTAGCAAAATTCCCAAGAGTTCTTGTGCATTGTTAATTGCATGTATGATCGTGAGGCTGTCAGATTCGAGATCCACATCAAGGAACCTGAAGAGGATGCAAAAGTGAGACCAAATAGAATGGTCATTGCTTCTGCATAATCCACGAAAAATTGGGATGCAATGTGGGTATGCGGCATGGCGAGGACTTCCTCCTCCGAAAACTCAACAGTAATATTAACATACTACAAAGTTAATCTAAATTACGTTTCACAAGGAAAAACTAATCATCTAAAATAAATTGAGAGAGGAAGATTGAAACGCCCCGACCCGTATTTACCGTACACAGTAAACACGTGCCGGAACTGTGGCGACCCAACCAAACAAAGCCCAGCATACAGTGTATACAACAGAAACTCGAGCTCAACAGCCCAAAATAAAAACAATGATAACATCATATCCGGCTCGATGGCCCAACAATAGTAAAAATAATGCACAGCAGAAGACTTAATAACTCACAAGACACTGTATGCGACACTGATGCAAACTATGGATCCGAGCCCTGTCCAAGGGATAACGCCGCAGCCTGTCTGGAATGCACCCAAACCTGTACCACAAATAACTCATCCTACGGGATGAAAGCCCGCAGGTGAGGGGTGAGTCCGAAGTGCTCACAACCATGGATAGACGATCAATATGCAACACTAAAAATTACTTAAGGTAGAAAACAAGCAAAAACTGCCAAAATACACCCAACCGAAAGACTCGACCCAAAACTGGTCCAAGACCAAAAAGACTCAAATAAAAAAATCCAATTACCAATTTTATCTTTTCCGGGCCCCGTCACGGATAAGCTAGGGGTCAGACCTGGTTATCAACATATTTCGGGTGCCAGACCAAATCCAGAGAACCCAGGGAACGACATCCCGAAAATACGAACCCAGGGATAGAAATCCCAAAAATAATCACGGGATAGACATCCCAAGCATAGACATGCTTATCACAAGTAACCCAGGTCGAGGCCACCACAAAATAGTCTTAAACCATCGAGTCGTACCACTACTTACCACGTGACAATTATATTATCATCATCAAAACCAAATCACAGGGATCAATATCCCTAACCAAAATCCCAGGATAGACATCCCATTCAAAATTCGAGGATCGACATCCTTATCATAATTTATTATTTATTCCATTATTCTTATGGCCAAAGACACGAAAATAAATATCCAAAACCCGACGCACGGGGATAAAATCCCAAAAACCAAATCAACATACTGGGATAAACATCTCGACAACAATCACAACAAATGCAACAGCTAACAGTGCAATAAACATCAAACACAATAACCGAGTAATACAGGCACATATTGAAGGAAATCCATCCTCACCTTGGCCGATTACTCAACACTGAAGACAATGACCGGTCCGACGCCGGCTCCTCGGGAAACTGCCCGATATCAAAACCTATCCAACAAAACAATATACTCACATAAATGCACATAATCGGTATGCTATGATGCCAAAACTGCGAAATACCCCATCCCGGTTCATATCATTTATTATCATCTTTTATCGAAAATATATCGTATGCATATAAGGTTACAAAAATATATTTCCAAAACTATTATATCAAAAAATTTTCATAAAATAATATACTTTTTCCAAAATAATAATTACCATAATTTTTCTGGAAATTATAACATATGTATATATTTTCCATAATATTTCCATAAGAATTATTATACTTTCCAAAATATAATTTTCAAGTATTATTATCTTAAGGAAACTCCATTTCCAGAAAGTATATTCACATAAACTTATTTTCTGAAAATAAATACGAATTTATAAATACACATATATATTTTCAAACATAAAATACTTTTCCAAAC
The DNA here is from genome assembly GCA_028386065.3 of Turnera subulata. Lineage (NCBI taxonomy): Eukaryota > Viridiplantae > Streptophyta > Magnoliopsida > Malpighiales > Passifloraceae > Turnera > Turnera subulata. The sequence continues at coordinate 78,478 of JAKUCV010005304.1, forward strand.
AATTACATTATCGAAATAATTATATATTTCAGAAATATAAATCATGTATACCATAAATTCATATTTTCCGAAAAGGTACCAGTTACCATAATTTTCCAGGAAAAATAACATTTATATAAATTTTCCAGAAATATTTCCATGGTATATATATTTTTTCCAAATAATAATAATTTTCCAAAACATAACTTAATTATTTATCAATGTATATATATTCATATTTTTCTCAAACTACCAGAATTAAACTAGCCATAATTTTCTCAAAATAAATATATATTTTTTCTCCAAATTAAATACCAGAATATAAATAAATACATATATATATTTTGTTTTTTTAAGTTAAATCGGACTGGGCCATGAATAGTGCCGGCCCAGACCAAGGTAGCAGGCCCGAACAGGCCCACGCCCAACCTGGCCCAACAACCATTCGGCCCAACCCACACAAAGCCCACAACCCAAACCCAGAACTGTGCGACCCGACCAGAAGATACGGGTCGTCGCAAACCCGTGCTCACCTAGACGGGTTCTGCAGCCGCGACGGGGACACGGATCGAGGCAGGAGAAGGCGAGCACTCCAACAGCAACGGCGGATGAGGGCAACTCCAAGGGCGGTGGAACGGCGGCGTTGCGTCGTCGGCGTGAGGCGGCAGGCGCGGAGAAGAAGCGGATCTGCGGGTCTGCTCCTCGGGTCAACGGCTCTAGCGGGTGCGTCCGGCGGCGGAAGGCGACGGGGAAGGCGGCGACAGGTCGGCGACGGCTCGGGCATCCTGCTGGTGGTGGCGGTGCGACGGGAGGTGGCGCGGAGGCGTTCGGCGTGAACAGTAACGGCAGGAGAACGAAGGTGACGACTGTTCATTCCTTTTTTCTGTATTTTCTTTATTTCTATTTTCTTTTCTTTTCTTTTTCTTTTCTTTCTCTATTTTCTGATTGGTTCTTTTTTTTCATTTCCTCTTCTCTTTTTTTTCTGATTTTTGTTTTTTTTTCTTCTCTCTTTTTTTTTTTTTTCTCTCTTTTTTTTTTCTTTTCCTCTCCTTTTCTCTCTTTTTCTCTTCTCTTCTTCCCCTGGTTTCTTCTTCTTTCATAAACGGTGATGATACTGTGAAACCTGTGATTCATCAATAATGCAGCTTGTCTGCATTATAGAGCGAGTCCGGTCCGGATCAGAAAATAACTGATACCCACTTAGTTATTTTCCGGTGTGATTTTCCTAAGGATTTCGGAACCCGAAAAATACCGTGAAAAATCTCGAGTTCGGGAAAACCCTCAGTTTCGAAAAACGATGCTCGATTTACCTTGAATTAATTACCCAAGATTAATTCAACGGTAAATCACGGTAAAAAGACTTTTACAGTCCCGGGCTGTTACAAAGATAGGGAAATTAATTTTTTTTCTCATTGAAGAATATAAGTTAACTGACACTCATCAAAAAGAAGTTAGCAAGAGTATCAACAACCACATAATTTTTTTTTCTAATTAGAACATAATAGTAAACCAAATTTCAATAGAAAGAAGTAGAGAAATAATATAAAATTTAAACTAAAATATGTGCCATAAAAGAAAGAAAAAAATAATTAAAAAAATTATTTATAGAAAATATAAAAGTTACAAATTTGAAAATGCAAATTTTGGGGAATATTTTAAATAGAAAATGATATTTACAGAACTGAAATCTATATAAATGGCAAAATATATAATAAATTGAATAGAATAATTATCCTTACAATATTTTTTAAAATTTAAGCAAATATTAAAAGAGTAAGAAACATAAATAATTGAGAATTAATATAAAAATTTTAAAATAAATTATTTTTCTTTAAAAATTAAGAATTAATATAAAATATATAGAACGAGGTAAAGGCAGCAAATGAAATATGAAAATATAAGTCTGTAATAAAATAATATTACATAAAATGATTATCTAAATTCTACGTAAAAAATTAAATAGATTATTTTTTATCATATGATAAATTTTGAAAATTATAAACAAATATTATATGTTAATTATTACAGATAAAAAAAGCTATATGCAAAAGCCAAGAAAAAATAGAGAAGAAATAAATAATCAATATAAATTTTGAAAGAATAATGTCTTTATAGAAAATTAATAAAAATTAATCTTATGAGTTTTGTATATAAAATTTTTTGTTAGAACCTATGTCTTCATGGTTCATTCATTACAAGGTTTTGATAAATGACAAACCAATATCATAATAATGATGAAGCAAAAAGAAATCAAGCAAACAAGCACTCAATCAAAGTGATCAAGAATTCAAGTGAAGATATGATCAAGAAGCAAAGGATCAAAGTGAATGATCACAAGAATTGAAGAGCCAAGAGAGAAGAGTTAGATCCATAAATTGTACAAGGTATAACACTCAACTCTTCTAGGACATTGGCTCAAATAAGATGAATTTTGCTCATGCATAACATAACATACTTCCAAGCATAAAAATATTTTTCGAACCATGAACATCGATGTTGTGGATTTAAACATCGATGTTCCTGCCTTTGCACAATTCTTCAAAACAGGCAGAAGGCTCAGAACATCGATGTTGGCATCCTAAACATCGATGTTCTAGTGACCGTTGCTTTTAAAATTAGTCATAACATCGATGTTCCCATTTGTAACATCGATGTTCCATATTGGTCAGTTTCAATTTGTTTTTGCCGAGCCAAGATAACATCGATGTTTCTTTCCAAACATCGATGTTCCTGCCTTCAAAGAATTTTTCAAAAATTGGCAGTAGGCAAATAACATCGATGTTGGATTCCCAAACATCGATGTTCTCATGACCGTTGCATTTGAAAATATCCTTTACATAAGCAAAACATCGATGTTGGATTTCATAACATCGATGTTCTTCAATGGTCAGCTTTAATCGTTTTTCACAATGTTGTGAAATAAACATCGATGTTCTTCAAGAATCAGTTTTCATCTCATTTTCACAGAAGCAAATAACATCGATGTTGGGTTATAAAACATCGATGTTCCTCACATGATGATTTAATGGGTTTTACACAGAATTAAAATAACATCGATGTTGGGTTTTAGAACATCGATGTTTTAGTTACCGTTAGCCCAAAATTCAAATTTAATGGGCAAAACATCGATGTTCTACCTTTCAACATCGATGTTTTAGCCGTTGAGCAGACAACTTTTCAGCACCCACTATGTTTTGTTTAAGATTGTTTTTTGGTGGATTTAAAACGGCTCTATAACTTTTCAGAGCTATAAATTGAGCATTTTTAGCTCTGTTTTGGTCATGAATCAACTCTCTACATTCAAGCATTCATCTCACACATTCAAATCAATTTCTATTGAGCCAATATCCTGTTGAGGATTTGAGAGTTGCCTTTTAGAGCTTAATTTTGTATACTCATATCTGCTCTTTTGAGAGAGTTCCTTGTTTGAGTGATTGAATTGTATATTCATACACCTTCTTGTTGAGATTCATAGGGAGAGGGTATATCTTCCTGTGTGAGAAGTCTTGAAGTGAGGTATCTTCAAGCAAGAGTGCTGAGGTTCATGTGACTTGAACTCTCAGGTTTAGGATTCTTGTGACTAGAATTCCTAGGTTGTAACGGTTTGTTAAGCACCCGTAAGCTTAACACTAGATAGTGAAATCTTCAAGTGAGACTTGAAGGGCTGGATTAGCCACACTAGTAGAGTGTGTGTGAACCAGGATAAATTGCTTGTGTCCTTCAATCTTTCAATTCCGTATTTGATTCCTGCCTATTTCGTTTTAATTCGATTATCGCTATTCACCCCCCCTCTAGCGAAGGGCTATTGTTCTAACAATTTTTAAGTTTAAGAATTCAAATGAATTAAATAAATCGCAATGTAAAATTTACTGTTGACAAAATTTTAATTTTTATAAAAATAATATTACAAAAAAATAATTAAAAAATCAATGACGAGAAATATTATTTTTCCTATTCAAAAATAAAATCTAAATATTTATATAAATATTATTTTGTGGATGGATGAGGAAATTCTAATGTAACAAGAAGTTTTTTTAAAAAAATTAAATTTTTTAGATAAATACAACTTGGCTGGAAGATTTTCTAACGGATATCACACAGACATAAAACTACAATGGAAAATTTTATAATTTCTACAAGTTAGGGGATTAAAATATAAATACTATTTATTTTTTAAAAGATGTTAAAATTATTTGCTTAATTTTTAAATATAAAAAGATAATGCCTAAGTGATCCAATAACATCTTGCCACCTAGGGTTTGTAAGCTTACACCCAAATTATGGGGTTGTACCAAAGTAATCACCCCAAAATAATTAAAAATTGCTCCGGTTCGTTTAAGTACCCGCTGGACTTATGGATTTGAGCTTGGATTTTTTTCAGTTTAGACGTTTCATTTGCTTCTAATTGCATTTATAAATTATTAATGGATAAATGCAAGAAGCAAATGAAACGTTGAAAATGGAAAATTCCAGGTAAATTCTATCTTTGAACTAGTCCGTCTGCCCCGTGTTACACACGGGTTTGCATGGCGGATAGATCGCGTGATATTGAACTTATATTTATCTTAATATTTATTGCTATATTTTTTAGTTAATTTTGCAATTGATGTTTTTATCATAATATTATATTATTCAATTTTTATAAAATAATTGTTATTATTTTAATTTTATGTTAATTATGTAGTCTTATTTTTCTTTTTTATACATAAAATCTTATAAAATTTAAGTTATTATTTGTTTTGTATGATTCTATAAATTCATTTTTATGTCACCTGTAATATGGCTTTTTATTTTGAAACAATACAGAAGAACAGGTTGTTACCTTCGCAAATGATCTAGTAATATTGTCCTGTTTTTCTTTCTGATTTTTATATTAATTATATATAAAGTTTAATTTTTTAATATAATTGAGATAAATTTTAGTTATTAATTGACCACCTTGAAACAATTTTAAAAGTTAATTTATGACAATAAATATTCAATAAACTTTTTTTGACAGTTTTTATGAAATTTATAGTTCTCTATTGTTATATTTAAATAGTATTTTTATTCACTTATATTAATACGTGTTTCCTCCATCTATTTATCTTATGGATCATAGTATCTTCTATGTAGTTCAATTATATCTATATCCCAGTTATTAAATTTAAATATTAATTTATATTTTATATAATTTGGTGATTTATATTTCTTTGGTCATCTGAAGTTAAAAATGACCCGTTTTGGCTTTGGGTAGTCAAAGACCCTAACCCACTTAATTTTTCTTTTCTTTTCTTTCCTTTTCCTTCTTTCTACTTTTTTTTTTTTTTTCCCGAGCCGCCGTAGCCTCTTTTCTCTCCCTCTTTCCCACAACATGCTCCCTGATTCTTTCCATTTTTATTTTCTGTGAGAAACCCCTAACCCTACTGCCTCCCTCTTTCTTTTTTCTTTTCTCCCCAGTCGCCGCTACTTTTTTTTTTTCCTCTCTCTCTCTCTCTCTCCCTCAAATCTCATCTCTTCGACCAAGCACCGCCACCATCCGTTCTTCCTCCTCACTCTCTTTCTCTTGGTACCTTCGAATTGACACGCTCACGTAGGCGTTGCATCGGGGAAGGAAGAGGCGCGGGAGGCCTCGTTCTGGGTGTGGACTGGAAAGCAATGTCAAGTCGTCGTCGCCGCCACCATTCACTGGTAAGCCGTCGCTCTCCTTCCTCTTCCTCTCTAATTCGAGTACCCGGTTTAATCCGGGGTTGTTGCTGTTGTGGTTTGGGATTAACCCAATCTGAGTTTGTTTTTTGGTTGTGTTGTGTTGATGGTGTGGCTCTTGGCAGCTGGTCGGATGTGTTTGGGTTGTTGTTGTTCTAGCTCGGTGGTGGTGGTGGTTCGATAGGCCGGCCGTGCCGTTATTGGTTGGGGTCGGGCTAGTGGTTGTTTGATGGTAGATTTCTGCTGGATTCGGGCTGCCGGCGCGTGATTTCTTTTTTGTGGCAAAGATGTCCCTTGCTCGGGTTGGGGATTTCTTTTACGGTGGTCGGTTTGCTGGTAATGGTATGCTTCAAATCCAATATTTGTGACAAAAGTGTAGATGACCAGTTTCCCATTGAAACTTTTTTTTTTTTATTTTGTTCTATACTAACAAATATTGTTCAGTCTTTATTGACAATCAAAAAAGGTAGTTAGTGAGCTTTTCATGCTGTAACCTTTTTTGTGATAATAGCATGTTCAATAAGATTCGGATTACTGATGGATTCAATGGTTGTTTTGACGATTCTAATTCAATTTACAAATGTGGTGCGAGCTGTGCTCCCGAGCATTATACACCATCTTATAAGGGTGCTATCATTCGCTACCTATACTATGTTAAGAGTACACTATCTGGACGATATCAGCTATCGAAAAATAGACACTCTCGTGGGGAGGCTTCTAAAGATCTCATTGAATTGGATGCTAAATACAAAGGTACTACAACATTATTGTGAAGAAGAACATGTTACCTTTGTTGGTCCTTCAATTTGTGTTATAAACTAAGCAGGAACAACAGAACCTGCAAAGGCAAGAACATTAAGATGAACACTAAAATGTCAGTATACTACTTGGAACCCTACCAGATTTTTTGAATTCGAGTGAATTACCATACCTGTTTTGCTTTGGGGTCTTTTGGGTCTATCTGAATCAATAGTAAAAATGTCACCCTCTACTGTCCATTATATAGCACCAGCCAATAAATGCGCAATAACTCAAAGGTTATGAACTTAAATGTAGCTAAAGTAGAATGAAACTCTTTGTTATCTTGCAATTCAATGAATATACGCTTTGGACTGCATTAAAAAATGTGCATTAACACCAGTACCAAGTAGTTGCTGAATAATATGTTCTCTAATCACTACAGGCATCGAACAATTCCTGCATACAATCACATGGAGCCTGAGAGATAAATAAACATTGGCAATATTGTTATTCAAGGATGACCAATATAGCATTAATGAGGAATCCATGTACTTTGCCTTTTTTAATTGGGCAACGTTTTGTGTTCTTTGGGTTTGTTAATAAGGGCATTATTATGCCAATTGGCCAAATATTTATTATCCTACAATTCAATGTTTAGATGTTTTGCACATGAATGGGATATAATATATAGGTTTTATGTTTGGCATTTTCATAATGGCCCTGATTTAATGTAGCTAAGGGTGACATTTTCATGAAGTAAGATAAGGTGCTTATTTATACTAGTGACCATTATTGAAATTGTTAATTGATGGATAAGCTCTTTGTCACATCAGAATAGCATAAACTTTACCATATGTAAACACCAGATATCTTAGTCTCTGGTTTAATATATTCACTAGCTCAGTTCCAGTGGGTTCCACGGGCTTGCTTATTAATTAATTTTTTTAAAAAATTAACATTTTAACTATTATTTTTAGGCATTTTTATGTATTATTTAAAAAATTTGCACATAATTTGTTTCCAAATTATACATTTTTATTAATTTTTTTCCATTTTTCATATAGAACCAGAAAATAAATAAAAAATTATTAAAATAAAAATTAGACTATAAATCTGGAAAAAATAAAAACGAAAAATAATATATAAATAAAAAAATTAAAAAAACTAACACAATGCCCAAAAAATGAAAATAATAAAAAAAACTGGAAAATTTGAAAAACAAACACAATTAAAAAAAAAGGAAAAAATATATTAAATCCTAGAAAAATTAGAAAACTATCAAAAAGGAAGGAAAAAATATATTATAAACCTGAAAAAAAAGAAAAATAATGAATAAATCTGAAAAATTGAAAAAACTAACACAATATCCAAAAAAACATGTAAAATTTTTTAGGGAAATTAAAAAACAAATAAAATGCCAAAAAAGAAAAATAATGTATAAATATGCAAAATACAAAAAAACTAACAGAATACCAAAAAAAATAAAAAATGAAAGTAATAAATAGTTTTGGAAAATAAGAAAACACAATGCCAAAAAGAAACTGGAAAATAATGTATAAATCTGGAAAATTAAAACAAATAACACAATGCAAAAAAAATTAAAACATGAAAATAATAAATAATGCAAGAAAAATTTTAAAAAACAAAAAGCCAAAAGAATAAAAACAGGAAAATATATAATTCTGGAAAATTAGAAAAACAAACACAATGCCAAAAAAATGAAAATAATATATTATTCTAGGACATTACAAAAAAACAAAAGATAATTAATAAAAATAATACTATAAAAATGAAATAATATAGAAATAAATAAATATTAAAACATAAAAATATAAAATAATTATGGAAAATAAAAATAAAAAACTAAAAATGAGTTAAAATAAAAGGCATGAAAAATTTAAACATACCTTTGTATCAATTAAAATCAAATCTAAACTGATGAGGAGATTCTTTACTTTTGTATTCAAGAACTCCCAAAACCTTGAAACCCTAACTTGAATTGTCCATAAATCACTGTCAGGGGTCAACTCATCCAAAGTATTAATTTTCATTTTCCTGAAAAAAAAAATCTATTACAAAAATTAAAATACACAATTGCATTAAAAATAAAAAAATGAAAAATAATATATAAAAACATAAAAAAACTTTCTCAGACATAGATACTTCAAAAACAAAATAGAATTGAAAAGAAACTGTAAAACACAAAAATTGTATCCGGATTTCTCTGTACTGACATCCGGTTTTCTCTATGTGTTTTTACTTTTTTGGTTTCTCAAAAGAAACTGTATGAGACACAGAAACTTAAAAAACAAAATAGAATCGAAAAAAAACTGAAAAGAAATTGTAAAACAGAAAAACTATATCCGGATTTCTCTGTACTGACATCCGATTTTCTCTGTGTGTTTTCACTTTTTTGTTTCTCAAAAGAAACTGTATGAGACACAGAAACTTAAAAAACAAAATAGAATTGTAAAAAAATGGTAAAACACTGGAAGGAACTATATCCGGATTTCATTGTACTAACATCCGGTTTACTCTGTGTTTTTTCATTTCTTTGTTTCTCTAAAGAAACTGTATTACATACAGGAACTTAAAAATTAAAATAGAATTGCATAGAGAATAAAAAAAAAAGAGAATAAGATTAGTATGTACTGTAAGATAAAAAAAGAAGGAAAAGGGTGAAGAATAAATGGAGTAGAAAACAGTATCAAAATTAAAATCTGTACCTGTGTTTATAAATATTTAGAGATAAGAGTTTAACAATTATCAATTAATTTTTTTAAAAAAAATCGGTACAAAAACAGTAGGTTAAAGTTTTTTTTTTTGATTCGATGGAGGTTGGTTTTTTGGATTTAGTAAAAGTATAATTAGGAGTGTATCTTTTAAACGTGATGATTTTGTATACTTTATTAGGAAAAATCGATACTGATCTCATGGAGGGTTTATTATTTTCTTTTTAATACTGATTTGATGGAGGTTGTTTTAAAAAAGAAGGAAAAGAGAGAAGAATAAATGGTGAAGAAAAGTGGTGATTTTGTATACTTGATTAGGGTAAATCGATACTGATCTCATGGAATGTTTAATTTTTTTAAATCCGATTTGATAATTCTGTCACGCCCCCGCTAAGCGCGACTGGCCAGGTACCTTGCGCACCACCATGTGCCACAAGGCACCCAAAGGCCTTTCTCCACCTCAACCAAAATCCCGTTGCCTCTGCTCGGCGGGTTACCAACAAAGAAATGCGCAGCGTAAAGGGAAGCAACAACCGACAAACGCAAAGGCAACAAAAGATAATAAAATGTATCAAACCAATTAATAAACACAAATCCTCTAATGTCATAAACCGCTGCTACGAGGGGCACTACTTCTTACTATACAAGGACATAATCTCTATATATAAAATAATACGATAACGAGACCAACATGGCTATACCTATCGACCTACTTTTTTGAATTTAGTTAAAAATTGTTGATTCTGTATACTTTTTTTGGAAAATCGGAACTCATGGAGGGTTTAAGGTTTTTTTTTCTTATTCTGATAATTTATTTTTTTAAAAAAAAAATTGGAACAAAAACAATGGGTTTAAGATTTTTTTTCTTATTTTGTGATTTGATGAACAGTAGTGTAATTAGGACTGTATCCGTTTCACTAATCTTGCTGAAACAATAGTACAATTAGGACTCTATCCGTTTCAGTTTTTTTTCTTATTCTGATTATTTTGTTTTAAAAAATAAATCAGAACAAAAACAATGGGTTTAAGTTTTTTTCTTTTTTTGTGATTTGATGAGTAGTATAATTAGGACTGTATCCGTTTCAGTTTTTTTATTCTTATTCTGATAATTTTTTTAAGAAAAATAAATCCAAACAAAAACAATTGGTTTAAGGTTTTTTCTGTTTTGTGATTTGTTGAACAGTAGTATAATTAGGACTGTATCCGTTCCAATTTTTTTTCTTATTCTGATATTTTTTTTTTACAAAAAAAATTGGAACAAAAATAATGGGTTTAAGGTTTTTTCTTTTTTGTGATTTGATGAACAGTAGTATAATTAGGACTGTATCCGTTTCAGTTCTTTTTCTTATTCTGACATTTTTTTAAAAAAAAACAGAACAAAATCAATGGGTTAAAGGTTTTTTCTTTACTTAATTTGATGGAGGTTGGTTTTTGGGATTTAGTTAAAGTATGATTAGGAGTGTATCTTTTAAAAGTGATGATTTTGTATAAAAAAATTATTTGATGATTTGATAAAATACAAAACCGAGATATAAATATATATAATACTAATCTTGCTAAAACAGTATAATAGAGCAGGTTTCTTTGGAATAATTATGATTGTCATTATAGCCAATCAAACTACACCTACAACCTTCCACATGACAATAAAGAAGAACTCAAAGCCTACACATGGCAATAAAGTAAGACTTCAAAAATCCTATGTGTCAAAACCTAGTGAGGATACAACTTTAAATATATATAATAGACATAGATATAGATTGAAGAGTAAAATGAATTGCTGAAACGCTGGCATCCAAAGTAGGGGTGAGAGTTTGGATATTTGGTTTGGTCATTATAAATTTTGGTTTGGTCTTTGGACTGACCAAACTTTTCTCAGGCTGTCCGAACCAATGTCCGAAGACCAAAAACCCAAAGACCAAATAACCAAATTTTTTTTTGGTTTGGACAGCTATTATCCGAAATGTCCGAAATTTTGTACAACATAACTATTCCATCCCATTTAAGAAGATTTTTGTTGTATATTTGTTTTAATTAAACCTTGCAGGTAACCTCTCAAGAGCAAAAGTATTCTCTCCATAAATGGATTCCATAGCTAGCAAGGGAGATAAGATGAGGGAAGTTGTTAGAAAGTGTAATAATAATTAATAAAATGGGTTTTTTTAATGCTGGGTTGGTTGCAATTGGGTTGGGTTGGTTGGAATTGGAAGTTATATAATGGGCTCATTTATTTTTAAGTCCAGATCCAATTGGATCTTTGGACTGCCCAAATTTCTTTGAGGCTGACCAAATCCAAATTTTTTAAAATATTGGGCCTGACCGGTCCAGACTTGACCAAAATTAATAAATATTGGTTCAAACATTGGTCTTTTTGGTCAGTTTGGATCCGGGCCTCACCCCTAATCCAAAGTAGTAACATTTGCATGACCAACAAATATCTTTCTAGTGAGGTAGCAATAACGAGTCATCACGTCTATTAAGTAGTATTATAATAAATTGTGTAAAGAATTCCTTTCTCGGAGTCATTAATTTACGTCTTGTTTTCCAAATTACATTCTATCCTAAATCGTGTCATAGATTACACCGTTTGAGTCCGACCATTAATTTAGCTCATGTTAAATTCCACGGGACATGGAATCTTTTTTTTATGTGAAATTTATATTAAAATTGAATCATAAACTTATATATTTCACCATTTAAGTGGGAAATAAATAAATTAAAAGAAAAATATTATTTTCTTTAATAAATATATTTATCAAAAAATAAATTAATGGAAATGTTTAAAAAAATTACAAATACCATCACCAACAATTTTCTAACTATAAACTCAACAAACAAAATAATAAAAGAATAAAAGTTAGTACTATTTAGAACCAACATATAAAACTCGCAAAGAACGTTAATTAGCACACCCCGATATTTTATGGGTGGGCTCAATTCTGAATTGTACACGTGGGCTCTTTGTAAGAAGATTACGCTGGAAGGACTGCTTTGTAAAATATGATTTCCAAGTTGAGCATATAAAAGGACAACACAATGTGCTTGCAGATCTGCTATTCAGACCAAAAAACTATTTCCATCATCCAAACTCCCCAGGTCATTCCTTTTATTTACATGGCTACCTCTGCTGGAAACCCATCTCCTCCTAAAAATGATCGTCAAGATATTTTTGATCTCTCAACCACTGAACAAGTCATACCACCCATCCTGCGAAGGCCTAATACCATTCACAGTATCCAGACTTATGCCAGAAACCATCTTTTCCATTTCAAAACTCTGGTTAATGATGTAATTGGTGAAATATCTCCTGTTTTGGGTACTTCCCGCTACCTGATCGACACCCCCTACTATGACATCCCAAGCTTGGGAACAACGAAATGGCCGGTATCCCTATATTATTACCTCTGGTGCCTCACCACTCTGTACTATTGTCTTTTCCATATTCCGGTGGATCAGGTACTTTGTCATCTCTTGAACAGAAATGCTCGTGCTTCTAAGCGCTGCTATTTTCTTCAGACATTCGCTCCTCTCTCCTGGTGGAGAAGAGAGCTTGCTAGAATTCACATCACTCATCCACCTGCACAAAGAAACACGATTGCTGCTTATGTGGTACTCCATCTACCTTATGTCCAGCATAACTCCTCTGTTGCCCCTAGACTAGTTATTCACATATGGAAGGTCATAGAAGGAACCATTGTTGACACGCCTCGTTTAGTTAGTGAAGCTAGTAGTTTTTTAAGCAGTCTTAATGGACCTTCAACCTCTGGAAACACTACCCTGGTTTCTACTTCCATGGTCACTACTCCGGCAAGACTTGTCACTCCACAAGGAGATCCTCCCACAAATATTCCCATTAAAATCTTGAATGGCACATTGGCTCTATCGCATTGACATTCCTCTAGTACCAACCAGCACATCCAGGTCCACATAAACTGATCCAGTGCCATACAAGTCATCCAGGGACCCTGACTTTGACAGCAATGATGACATGACAGATGTGTGTCATGATTGTAATTCAAAGGAGCCAATTAGAAAATAAAGCATAAAGTGTGTTGTATTATTAAAGTGAGAAGTATTATTAAAGTATACTGTAAGTGGGATGATGAGTCATTACCCACTTTTGTCCTTTTCTAGTTTGTTTTTTAATACTCTCGTCTATATAAGGAAGCATGTGAACTTTGGAAGAGGGCATCAAAACTCCCATTATCAATAAATTATTGTGTGTTTATACATCATGTCTCACTAAAACTCTCTCCCTCTTCTCTGAAATCCTAAAAGATAGTAGTCCTATTACTTCTTTCTTTTTAATCTATCCTGATGCTACAGTCTCCAAGGCTTTATGAAATCACAAAAGCGGATTGAGTACCGATTGCCACCAAGAGTGGATCCTTCTTTACTCGCTATGAGTGGTTTTATACAGCTGAGGAGCTCCCGGAGCCTCTGTGGTAGCGGAGCCAGTAGGCTCTTTTGAACTCGGGGATAGTACCACAGTTTTATAAAAGAAGAAGTAAAAAATACTATTGTTCTAAAAGGAGAGTAAGAGAAGAATACATAAACTATGAGTGAAACCCAAGATACTAATACCAGCTATATTCCATCCCAAGCACTCACCTCTTTCTCAACTATCTCTCTTCCTGAATCTTTCAAAAGAACCCATTCACATAAAATTAATCACTTAGTTGAAATTACTCATATCCCATAAGATGTTAGGATTGAGGATTCAACTCTCCCACTTGTTAATCCTTATATTATCTTCAAAAAAGGTTTTATTTCTTGAGCCATAAAGACTCTTATCTCCTCTCGCCGTCCCATGGTAAAGGAGTACATCCAGTCTTCGAAGAAGAATTACTGTGTCTTGAAGGCTACGGCTGTAGAACAGTACGTTACAATTGAGATTCCCCCTGTTTTCATCACTCAATGGATAAGACAGGGTTATTCGCATCTCCATTTTGGAGCAATTCGACTCATCCTTCCTTATCATGGACGACAAGGCTTACCTATAACAGCCAGATTGTCACTTCTTGATACTCGTTATCTACAATACGAGCATGCTATTATAGGAACTGTGCTAACGACATCGAATTCGGGAAGTGTTGTTCTAACATTTTTCCAAAACTTCAATATGTCTCTCCTTGATGAAAACTTGTCAAAAGCCCTGAAAATTCAGATACAGATCTATGTAGCTGAGCAAACAGCCTCGTCTATTGCGGCAACTTTGAACCACCAGCTAGTCTACAGCCCAAGAAGCACTTATCTCCATGTAAGAGTCCTCCGACACATAGAAGGCTAGGGCAAGGAGAGCCAGGTGCCCCTTGGATAGAACCATGCCAACTCATTCCTCCTCCTCCACTTCTAGTTTATGCAAAAGCAAGGGACATTTTGTCCAAAGAAGGACTTATCCTGTGCACGATGGAGGCAAAATGTTTTCAATCACAGGAAAAGCAACCACCACTACAATCTTGCATGATGTTTGAAGAGCAGATTTCCCTCCTCTAAATCCCACCACTGATCCTTTCACAAGTATCTCATGCCAACCTTTTTTCTCTCCACCACAAGCCATACAGCCTGATGGCCAAGTCATACCTTCTCAGGTAGAGCAAGTACTTAACTGGCAGTCTCAAGCCGTTAAGGCCCAGCATCATCAAACAAAGGAAATTTCAGAATAACTTTCTCAAGTGGTGCATATCACTTCTCGAATAGAACAAAAAGGAGATGCAACTGTAGCAGATCTTTTGGATACCGAAAAACGGCTATGTTCAAAAATTACAACCCTCGAAGCAGAGCTAAAAGAAATTAATCGCACCAGAAGGCTAGTCATTGATCCAGAAAAGAAGTCGTAAGGATGCTGAATTAAAACAGCTCCGTGAGGACTTAGATGGTTTTGTCAAAATCCGACAAAGAGAAGTTGAAAGGGCAAAACAAAAGAAAGCTGAAAGACAAAAAAGAAAACAGTCGTTACCTATACAACCCTCACCTTTATATTCTACACCACAATATCATCAGCAACCAATACCTCCTCAATTCCCTTTCTTTGCTCCATCACAACCCTCACAACCCTATGTACCCTTTTTTCCTCCTCTTGTCTTTGGAACAGTCCCACCAACTCATTCAGCAACTTTTGGTGTCCAGTCCCCGTCTAAACTCCATTCCTCCTCTGAAAGTTCAGAAGAACAAAGTTCAAGAGACACTCTCCTCCAAACAGGCAGGAAAACGGCATATGCCACAATATGCTATCTCCACGATAGCACCACAGGCTATGCCGGATCACGAGTCTCAGTCTTCTAAAGACTCAGATCAGATTTCTGAAGTTTAGACCTCTGAAGAAGAACAGACTGATATAACCCAACTTTGTATGGCTACGGCGGCCACATCGTCTACACAACCTCATGTTGAGGAAGTCCCGGATGATCCCCCAGATATGGCCAGCCTCAAAATACAGCTCAGTCTACCCTAGGTCAACCTCAAACCTCGGAAGACACTCCAATGGTCGATGCCATGCTTGACCCACCTCCTAAGCCAACTGGAGGACCATGATTTACTATTGATGACATCCCACCATCTAAGTGGCAGTCTCGATTTACTGAATTCCGAGCATGGATAGATAACCAACGAACGGTTAGAGGTCAATCTCTCTATCTTATCCTAAAGGAATTCACATCTAGGCTCATTGGAACATTGTGGGAATGGTTCAACAAGATGAATGACACTTCAAAAGCAAATCTTCACACTGCTAAAGATTCATAAGAAGTTATTGCTTATTTCTACTAGTCATTTCTTGGTGACCCATTGAAACTCAAGCAAAGGCAAGAATTGGAATTTTATTAGATGAAATGTTGTTCCATGAAGAGAAAAAATCTTGATTATCATTATCAGAGAATGCTGAAGTACTATTAGAGACTGATTACAGATTCCAACTCTGTAAATACGTTGAATCAAACATATCTGTCTTCACTTCCTGATGAACTTCAGCCTTTTGTTTGCAGAGCAATCACTACACAAAAAATTGATGTCAGTACAACAACAATTGGCATACTCCATTAGTTGGTACTTGAATCGGTAGAAGCGCTCTGTGAAAATAAAGATTATTTTTCAAAGTTCCTGATCACAAAGGTCCCTTGCAAGAAGCCATTTTTGAAGATCAAATGCAAGGGTGCAAAAAATCACCTCATGGATTTTTCAAAAAGCAGTCCAAAGGAAAATCCAAAAAGTGGAAGCCTTTTAGAAAGACAAAGGGCCAACATAGGTTCTTTAAGAAGAAGACGAGAAAATGGAAAAATACTGATCGATGCTATATCTATGGAAAGAAAGGACATTTTCCAAAAAAAAAAATGTCCAGTAAAGCCTGCTAAATCAGCAAAGATGATACAACAGATTGGTCTTAATGATTCTGACGGAGACATTGAATCCCTCTATTCTGAACAAGAAGAGATGAATTATGAAACCATGTTTGCCCTTGCTGTCACAGATGACGAAGATACGAATTCCAGCTCATCTCAAGTGAGGATGAAGTTCCAATCTATATGGCTCAGTCATCTCTACCCACCTTGTCTAGCCCATCAGTTATTTTGTTAATTTTGCCAGCCAAGTATGAAAAGCCCATCTCGGCTATTGGCTTCACGGATACAGGAGCCCAAAAAAGTATGATGAACCCGGAAATCTTGCCAGCCTATTATTGGACGAAACATGATCAACACTTCCGGGCTGCAGATGGAAAAGTTTTTACAACTCATCTTATTACGAAGCAGAGGATAGGGATCCAATTCTTCCCAGGATGCATTGTCTGGGTCAAAGTCCTTGGATCACATCTTCCAGATCGTGATATAGTAGTTGGTTTCGATATCTACCAAAAGGCCAAGTCTCTACAAATCCTACCAAATGGGCTCAAATACAAGAGATTTGTAAGCCTTACACGAATATCATCAAGATCTATTCATTGGCCCAAGTCCCAAAATCTTTTGAAGCTATTCGTGACCAACTTCTCAAGACTTGTGCAGAATTGATTGAACCCACAAAATCAGAATGGGCATGCCAAGCATTCTATGTGGAGAAACGCACGGAAAAATTACGGGGAAAAAAGAGGCTTGTTATTGACTATAAGCCACTTAATCATTTCCTGCGAGATGATAAGTTCCATATTCCGAAGATTGAGAATTTGTTTGTTCATCTCAAAGAAGCATTCATCTTCTCCAAGTTTGATCTTAAGGAAGGGTTTTGGCAACTCGGTATCCACTCGGAGGATCGCCCAAAAATAGCATTCTGCATTCCAGATGCCCAGTACCAATGGACAGTTATGCCATTTGGGTTAAAAGTAGCTCCTTCTCTCTTCCAAAAAGCCATGACAAGAATATTCGCACCAATACTCCATAGTACTTTGGTGTATATAGATGATATTCTTCTCTTTTCAAAAGATGAGGAATCACATCGTGCACTATTGGAAGATTTTCAAGCCCTTGTTCAAAAATATGGGATCATGTTGTCAGAAAAGAAGAGCTTTATTGGACAAACACAAGTGGATTTTCTTGGGATGAGAATCTCATATGGCCACTACATTCCAGGACCACATATCGCACAGGAATTGCTCACCTTCCCTGACAAACACCTGCCACCGAAGGAGATTCAGCAATTTCTTGAAATTGTCAATTATCTCCGCAATTTCATTCCAAAAGTAGCTACTTACACCTCAGCCTTATCACAAATGTTGAAAAAAGATGCTCCACCATGGGGTCCTGAACAAACCATGGTTGTCCAGCAATTGAAGCAAGTGGCTCAAAATCCTCAACCGCTGAAGATTCCCTCTGAGGGAAAAAAAATTCTTCAGACTGATGCCAGTGATCATTATTGGGGTGCTATCCTACTTGAAGAAATTGATAGCATCAAACATCTTTGTGGACATGCTGCGGACAATTCAAAGACTCAGAAAAGCATTATCCACCATCTACAAAGAAATCTTAATAGTCAAGAATGAGATCAAAAAATTTGAATTTCATTTGATTGGACATCACTTCAAGATACAAATGGACAATTCTTCTTTTCCAAAGATTCTTGAAATTTTTTGAAGATTTTAGATTTCAAGAATAAGTCCCTCCCAGAGAAACAATTATTACTAGACTCAAATATCCTTATTATAAAGAAATTGGATAAGGGTAGGCGATAAATAATCTGAACTCTCCTAATCCTCATTTACACACTCCAGAATATACCTACACCTTTGTATCCCTGTCAATGATGTTTCCATAAGAGAATCTAAGAACAAAGGAGGTTTTGCATGTTCAGAGAGGATCAAAGGATACGAGGAAAGTAAGAGAAAGTATAGAAAAAATATATAGACGAGAAGAGAAAACACAGGGGGTAAAGTATAGTATAGAAAGTACATAGAGAGAAAAGAGAATACAGAGAAAGTAATACACAGAGGGAAAGGAGAGTATATAGAATAGAGAGAAAGTACATAGGAGGAGGAGAGAGTACACAAAGAGAACACAGAGAGAAAATACACAAAGGGGAGTACAAAGAATAGAGCAGAGAAAGTGTACAGAGGGAAAGAAAGAGAATACAAAGAAAAAGAGAGGACTGAGAGAACGTATAGGGAAGGAAAAGAAAAGACTGGGAAAAGTATAGAGAAAGAAAAGACTGGAAAAAGTATGGAGAAAATACACAAAGAGGAAAAAAAGAGAGAAAAAAGTACAGAGAAGGGAAAGAAAAGACTAGAAAAAGTATAGAGAAAGCACTCAAAGGAGAAAGAAAGATAGGGAAAGGGAAAGAAAAGACTAAAAAAAAATATAGAAAAAATACATAAAAGAGGAAGAAAAGATAGGAGAAAAGTACACAAAAAGAAAGAAAAGAATAGGAAAAAAATAAGATATATAGAGGAGATGATAGAATAGGAAGAAAATATACAAATGATAAGAGAAACTTATACTTGAATTTCTAATTGAATTCAGTTTCCTTTAAACAGGAGCAATTTCTAATTGAATTCAGTTTCCTTTAAACAGGAGCAATAAGATTCCTTCAGAGGATCAACCAGGGAAAAAATCATGAGAGTCTAGAAGTATACAAAGATGGTGGTGACTTTGGTGTCAAAGCCACAGTAAACCAGACAACTCGAGGTTAGTTTTTATGCAACAGAGAAAGTATTTATGGTTATTATTCCCATCAGCATTGTACTTTTTTTTTTGGGTGCAACCATTAGTATTATACTTATAAGACCCTGTTTTATTATTATTATTATATTATATTACATGAATTTAATGTCATCCGCCATGGCTTTACTTATCTGACGAAAAAACTTTCCAATGTGGCAATGTTGTGATTTTTTTTTTCAGTTTTGGTTGTTACATGAATTTAGAGTTCTAAACAGTGACATTTAAACAATAACAAAAAGAAACTTAAGTGAACCCAGACAGCAAAGGAAAGAAACTAACACTTTTGGCAGATTCAGAATTAACATTTTTTCCTTCTTTCTCATCTAAAATGTATATTTCGGTGCTTCTTTAAAAATATTCTTTTATAAAAAATTTCTTTATAAATGTTATCATTCATTAGATTTCGTAAACTTAGGATTACTAAGGGACGATATAATATTATTTTTATAAACATTTATTCCGACCGAAGCAATAATGAAATGCAAAAATGTTACATTTGTAAAACACTCCCACAAATACAAGGAAGAAGCAGGGGTGTGATGCAGGGCCAATGGGCGCTAATCTTTGGTGTTGTGGTATGGTTCATTTGGAGGTTTCGGAATAACAGGGTTTTCAATCCCCACATTCTTAACCACTCGGTTGAGGATTCCATAAGAGCTATTAAGCTCTTCCTTGAAGAGGTAAAGGCTAGTAAAAGCCGAGCAGAGAGGAGGGCAGAACATCGGGAAGAGGTCCTGATCTCTTGGTGCTGTCCAAGGGAGGGGTGGATCTGCCTTAACACGGATGGGGCGAGTAGGGGGAACCCCGGGCCAGCTGGAATTGGAGGTATTTTGAGAGATTGGCAGGGGAAATTCCTCCAAGCTTTTGCAGGTGGAGTGGGCTGGTGCAATGCACTAAAGGCGGAAATTTAGGCAATCAAAATAGGTCTGGATATAGCCTGGGAGCTTGGCTTTCGACAAGTGGAGTTGGAGGTGGATTCTACCACGGCAGCCATGGTCATCATGAAGCAGGAACATGCGGCAAGTGATCTGGGAGTTTTGTGCATCCTAACTACCTACAGGGAAGCAAACGCTTGTGCAGATTGGTTCGCAAACAGGGGTATACTTTTGGTAGGAAGGGTAGAAAGATTTTGTGTGCCTTGTAATGATGTAGAGGCACTGCTATTAGCCGATTTTGTTGGTGCTGGTAGCACTCGTTTTATATGTAATAGGTAGTATGTAGTTATTAGCCTTCTGGGCCCTTTCACTAATCAAAATAAAGTAGTAACTGGGCCTCTGAAGTAAGCTTTTGAGTGCAGGCAGTCTATTTGTAAAACACTCACAAGTACTGCACTTTGGGCCCAACTACAGAATGATAGTACTGCAATATTATTTTACGCACAATGCTTTTTTTTAAAAAAAGATCATTGACTTTCATTCATGAAAGGAGGCACAATCCCTCTGTATTATATTACAAAACACCGTGGGCAGAATATCCTTACCCAGGTCAAAAACAGAGTGTGTGGCAGCATGGTTAGCAAGAACATCCGCTGCCATGTTAGCCTCCCTATTTACATGTTTGACGCACAATGCTGAAGGAAGTTATATTTGGGTATTGTGTTTTTCAGGAGGCGATTGCTCAGGAAATTCTAGTCTTTAAGTCATTAACATAAACCCTTCTTTGCTCTGGTGGTGTCCTATCTTATTTTTAGTTTTCGCTTTGTCCTACTCTGGATTAGCGTGAGGTTTATGGGTTCACCTTACCTTTGGATTGGACATAACTTAAGTAGCATGATTAAGTACCTAAAAAAGGAAAAAATAAAGAAATAAAGCTAGTACTAGAATTTCCTGAGCAATTCCCCCTGTGTTTTTTCAGGTCACAATCACTTGTGATTTTACTTGGATTGATGTTACCTCTTCCTTTCTGCAGAAGATAAACACAAATTCCCTTTCTGTACTTTATCTTCCACCATCTATTTGGAATAATTTAATTAATATACATTTACGATTCAGTGGCTAACATCATGAAAAAAAAAAAGACCAAAATTTGTTAAAACTGTTGGATCCTTGGTCAATTTTTTTCATGAGAAACTTTTGTGAAATTTCTTAGCATTATTATACATATAAATTTAATTCATCTTACAACAATTTATATGAAATTGAATCTATTATCTATATATAACATAGATATTATACCTGCGTGCATGTGGATTAAAAGAGTAGGAATTAGGTTTCCTTTTGTGGTGTGGTTGAATATGTATGAAGATTTCTATTCTTTTCTCCAAATCTGACTCCAAAAATAACCAAACAACATAGTAACATATGACGTGGAATGTTGTGAAATGTTAAACTAGAGGTGGATTCCATGGTCCAAGGAGAATTGATTACCTTAACCGGACATTGAATTAGATGGGGTTGTCTAGGAGATTGAGTTATTAGTAGCCAAAGGATGGATCTGTAAATATTAATTTTGAGAATAGCTTCAATTCCACGCTGTCTCCCAAATTTTCTTTGATTAATGGTGAAAGAACCTGTCAGCAACTTTTAACTTTTTAAGAAACATTAAAATCTTTTCAGTACTAAACTAAGCTAATTAGTTTGGGTTTAAGGATCTTTATATTATTGGGTTTTAAGAGTCAAAATCCAGTTCAGTTTAGGAATTATGTCTTGTCCGTTAAATAAAGAGTCTATATCTATATAAATAGGTTGTGAGTATTTTATTATGAGTGTAGCAAAAATATAGTTGTGAGTAAAACACTAAAGGTGTGGCTACTGAGGGACATTGCGGTGTCGCCTAGGTTTCAAATTAAGTAATAAAGTTTGTGTTGCCGGTGAATTTCTATATTTTACAATTGGTAGCGGAACTATATTTTACAATTGGTAGCGGAGCCTGTAGATCGGATGAAAAGGCTGCGCAAGATTCGTGGAGGGAAGGATTGTGTTTGTGGTGATATTGATGTGAAGCAAGGAGCTGGAAAAAAGTGAAGAAAAAAAAGGTTCGTTGATTTTGTGAAAGGGAAAAAAAAAGGGGTGCATTGTTTTGGAGGGATTGATGAAATTGTTCAAATCGTGAATTGCGAAGGGGCTGCATCGTTAAAAAAGAAAGGAAAGAAAAAGTTAGCTGCGCAAAGTTCCAAACCTTGAAGCCGTTGCAATTGTTCGTGAAAACAACGTTCGTTGAAGAAAAAGAGTTTTGTTTGTGACAATCGTGGAGTAAATAGTTTTTTCTGTCCCTCTACTTTATCGATTTCGCATTTGTTGTCCTTCTTCGTTTTTTTTTTCACTCAAGTCGTCCCTCAACTCTTGATTTACCAGGTCACATGGTCCTTTTTACATGCTGCAGCAGGTTGATAGCTATGAAGCTGACAAGTTGCAGTAAGGCCCACACACAACTTATTTATTTAATCATTTTTTTCTTTAACCAAATTTTATTTTTAAAATCCTTTAAAATAAATAAATCTTAATTTTCCTCATTATATACTAGATTTTATTATTTTTAACCTTTTATTTTTTTTGTTTATAGTTTAGAATTAGATATGCCTCCTCATTGTTTTAGTTTTTTTTAATTCTAATTTTGGTTAATTTTGTTCAATTTGGTTAACCAGAATATTATAAAGGGATTAGGTGACATGATGATCATTTTAAATTTTTTTTTTCAATGCAGATATTTATTTTCTAAAAAATTTCTAATTTAAATAAAGATTTTAAAGGCTTAAATTTTTGAAAAAATATAAAAAAGGATAAGAAGAATAAAAAATTGTGCAAACTATGGGCCCCACTACCACGTGTCAGCTCCATAGTTACCAACCTGCTGCAGCAGGTGAAAAGGACCATCTGACCCGGTAAATCAAGAGTTGAGGGACGACATGAGTGAAAAAAAACGAAGAGGGACAACAAATGTGAAATCGACAAAGTGGAGGGACAGAAAAAACTATTTACTCGACAATCGTCTCGTGGTGCTTTCATTAGTTTGTTTTCTAAGGGTTCGTGGTGACAGGAGTGGTGAGGCTTGCTTGTGAGGAGTCGGTGAAAATAAAAAAAATAAATTTGTGTTTGTTATGAAAAATGTGATGTGATGAATAGTGAATAGTTGTTGTACCACCTACCTTAATAGTGTTTCTTGAGGCTATATAGCCTGTGTATTTTGGGACAGAAAATAGAGTTGAAAGCTGCTCTTTCCCCTTTACTACTTCATCTTCATCTGCTCCATTTCAGCTCTTCTCCTTCATTTCTTCTTCTTCATTGAACTCTAATATTTATAACACGTTATCAGTACGAAGATTGCTCAATCCAGAGAAGAAAAACTGAGCAGAGAAAAAAAAAATCGAAATAGAAACGGAAACAAAACCAGAAAAGAAAAAGGGAAGAAGACGAGCAACAGTTTCGTCACCCTCGGTTACTGTTCACCAGTGACCATTCTGCGCCGCCGTTCGGCTCACCGCCGCCACCGGCGCCTTCGTCGTGCCGTCGCCTACAGAATGATGCCGCCCCGTCCTCCGCCGTTGCCCGACGCGCCGTCAGGACATCAAGACCAGACGGCCACGCCCGACGACCCGCCTCCCTCTGCACGCGACGGCCGCGCCTCCTCTGGCCAGCAGCGACACCACCTCACGCCGGCCCTTCCATCGCTCCTCCTTTCCGCGCCGCTACTGCCGTCGCTGCTAGCAACGATGATCCGACGAGATCCATCCGACCCAACTCGCCTCGCCTGCAACCGCACCATCAGCCAAGCTCCCTTGGTTGTCCGCCGCGCTCGCCTCCTCCTCACCTCGTCTCGTCGCGCCATCGACGCAGCTGCCGGCAAGATGAGCAAGGCGGGTTGAAGACGGTCTGATTCCTCATGGGTCTACCCGCGTGGGTGAGTTGCAGACCCGACCACGCAGACTCGACCCGTGTCCTGATCCGGACGCACAAATGGGTAGCGGGTTGGTTTTTGGGCTGGGCGTTTTGGGCTGGCCGGCTCGGGCTTGCTGCACGGGCCTGGGTCGGTACTGTTCAAGGCCCAGCTCTGGAAAAAAAACCAGTAAATTCTGATAAAAAAAGGGAGAGAAAGAAAAAAAAACAGAGAGAAAGAAGAAAAAAAAATGGGGAAAATGTGGAGAGAAATGTAAAAAAAAATTCTGCTAAAAAACAAAAAAAAAGAGGGGGAGAATTTAAATTGCTGAAAGATTTATCGAGTAAGCATACCCTCTATTATTATGCTTTACTTAGTATTCAATATTGGCCGGCTAAGCCACCTTATCTATTTGTTTGCCGGCTAAGCCGCCTTATCTCTTTGTTGGCCGGCAAAGCCGCCTTGTTTCATTTGTTGGCCGGCTAAGCCTCCCTCTATCGAGTAAGCATATTTCTATATTTTTTTATTTATTTAAATTACGATTGGGCTATTAAAAGGCCCATTGCATTTAATTTTTCGCTTTAATTTCATTTACATTTTGTTTGGGCTCGTACAAGGCCCATTATATTTATCTTTCGGTTATCTATTTTTTTGGGCTAATCAATAAAAGGCCCATGTTTATTTATTTTTATTATGTCTTTTATTTAATTTTTGGAATTATGTGATTAGTTTTTCGCGGCCATTAAAATTTCCGGAAGAAATTTTTTTTATGGGCGCTGAAATGCATTTAAATACAAATAGTCTAGAAGACTCAATAACAGATGAAATAAAAGCAAAATATGGCGAAGACCGGATGTCTTACTACCAAAAAGATCCTGCAGATCCTTTAAAGAAATATTGAAGAAAAACATAAACCACCAGAAGGTGGATATTGTATAACCATCAAGAAGATGGATATTATATGACCATCACGAAGATTGATACGGTTCTTATCTTGCTTACCCTGAAGGTGCAAGCCAATATATATTTAATAATTTTATTGTATGTTCAGTTTTTATATTCAGTTTTATTTAATTTTATTTTATTTATTTTACAGCATTTTATAATCGTTTCTAGAATATTGGCTCAAGCATTAGTCCTGAAGACAATGCAAGTTGACATCCAAGGGGGAGAGTTATATGTGTGGATGTCAACTATTTCACATAACTATTGATAGTACAATCTCGAAATGAGAAAAAGATTAACACGCTCCAGAAGAGCATAAGTTTGAATACGTTCATGAAGAACGCATACTTTACTATGATCAAGAAGATCATAAATTTACGCTTTGGAAGATCAAATACTCTTGAAGAGTACAAAAAACCCCCATTCACAGTAAAAGCAAATTATTATGGATCCGTCGAATTGACTCTGCTCTATTCCCTGGAGCGAATAAGACAGTGTAATTGTGCATGTGGCCGTGGATGAGATAATAATGGCTAAGCTAAGGGCAAACATGTATTGCAAAATGGATCCATAACTGGAATACATTCAAAGAGGAATTGTTCTCATACATAAGTATTAACAGTTATTTATCTGTTGGGTACAACATTAACTCTAAAACTTTGAGCCTCGTTGTTGATGTTGACCCTAACACTCTCGTTCCAGGAGAACCACATACCACCCATATTGTTTTCTCCAGGTATCTCAAACTGATTTGTTGCAGGAAAACGGAGTGGGATTACATCATGATTTTCTCCTGCTTGCCACAAAGTCTCAGTAATCAGTACCATGTTGGGCTTGTACTGATTCTTCAGATCCCTTAAGGTACGCACAAAGTCTTGAGACCTTCTTGCCACACACCTGCAATTCCACAGTAACAATCGTACCTTAGGCCATGTAGGCGGTAATCCAGACACCCTTGGGATACTCCGAGCCATCATAGAAACTTGATAATAACTGCTTTGATTCAAAATTTGACAAGTAGGCTCTAGCTAGAATTCCTGCAATCTATCAGATATGGAAAACATAATAGAGTTAGCCGAGCCATAAAAAGAAGCCCTTCGATTGCTTTGCAAGTTGCCGCATGCCTAAGATTCTGTTCCGAGAGCTGCATGGTTTGTGCTGATCACATTGAAGTTTTGGTGGATAACCAGGATAAACCTAGTTGTTCCCTGAACCACACGAGTCATGTGTCGAGATAGTGGCACGGCTCAATGGTGAGCGTGAGGCTTTCCTTCCTCTCTGAGTAAGAACTTGGTGGACACAACTTTATGGTTTTTACTTTTTAGACATGTGCCTACTCGCGAAATCATAATTTGTAATATTGTCTATTCATTTTACTAATGCAATATTGGCATTTGCATCTAGCACAAATTGTCAGTATTGAATTAATATATTGAATAAGCAATATTACAAATTGTAGGCTATTTTTACACAATGTTTATATTTGTTGGTGCATGAGGGTTTGATTAACATTTTTTTGCTTTCCTTCTCCCTGGGTAAGTTGTTCTAGATCAGCATATTATCGGATTAGATTCATAAAGTAGATTTTTCTTCTTTTTTTTTTTTTGTACCGATTGTGTTCAGTGTTCTAGTCCTAACCCAGGAGCTAATTGTTGACCAAAAATTAGGGTTAATCACCTCCTAATATTTAACTATGATTAACATGTTAATTATCTAGTTTTGATGACTAAAAAATTACAAGTGCATTGCTAGCTTTGCTTGTGTTGATCTTCACCTGCAGGAAAATTATGGAGAACAAGTAAGAGGGAAGACTTTATGGAGGTGCAGAAGATGTTCCCACCTAACTCCACTCAACTTCAGAAGGTGGTCCAAATTTTTCAGATTTGGGAATTCTTTGCAACTAAGGAGTTGACATGCGTAACGGCACCAAACTGAAGCTTTTATTGAACTAAAGCCAACTGGAGTACAAGGAGCCGTTACAGGAGTTTATTCCCCATACTCAGATTCTATAAAGAGGGATGTTTACACCTTTGGAAGATTATCCCAGCTATTGAGCAAGATCTGAGTGTATACTTGAGCTAAAAGATTTGGTATTTGATCTGGTTTTTCTGCTACAGTGCGAATTTGTTTCAAGGGGCAATTTATAAGCAAGGCTTGGTTTAGTTTTGTTGGGTACTCAAATCTAGGATTAGATTTGAGGGTAGGTTCAAGTTTAGCCTGTGAAAAGCTTGTATAAGGTTAGAGTTTAGCCTGTGAAAAAATTGTAAAGGTTTGAGCTTAGCCCAGAAAAGCTTGTATTTGTAAAGTTTAAGGTTGATCCCGCAAAAACCTAAGTATAGTGAGTGTTTGAAATCCTAAAGGAAGGAACCTTTAGGTAGGGGAGGTACCTGGTGAGGGGGAACCACTCTAAAACACCTGTGTTGATTTCTCTCTACCTTCCTTACTCGATTTGTTACTCTAAGCACTCACCGCTCATCGGAAGATTTTTGGTATCTAAAAAACCAAATCTCTCGACAAAGATTTGGTACCGCAGAAACCAAATCTCTCTGTCCGAAAAATTTTTAAGCCTAATTCACCCCTTCTCTTAAGCACTTTTGGGCCTACAATTGGTAGCGGAGCAGCGTTCTCAGTTCAAAGGAGTAAAATCCAGAGACAAAGATCATGGCTTTCGAGAGTACAAGTGTACAAGGCACCATAATTTGATGGGGCAAACTTTGATTATTGGAAGTTTTACCTGAAGATCTTCCTTGAAGGAAGGACGTTGAGATGTGGCATATTGTACTAAATCCTTACAACAAGCCAAACAGTCCTATGCATCTCTGGACTGATGATGAGATAAAGAGAACAAAGCTTGATGCTCAAGCCAAAAATGCTCTATTGTGTAGAATCAGTGAAAATGAGTTTCAAAGAGTTAGATCTTGTGAAACTGCTCATGAAATCTAGAGATTATTGTGCATCACTCACGAGGGCACAAATCAAGTCAAAGAGTCAAGGCTCAATCGCTTGATGCGAGAGTATGAGCTTTTTCAAATTGTTTCTGGATAAACCATACAAGCAATGGATACTCGCTTTACTATACTCTACAACAATCTTGCATCACTTGGAAAAGTGATGACACATAGAGAAAAGGTTGCAAAGATACTGAGGTCACTTCCCAAAGAATGGGAACCTAAAGTAACTGCTATCGAAGAAGCTCAGAATTTGAATTTGCTATGTTATGATGAGCTCATTGGCAAGCTAATTTGTCATGGCGACAAAATTGAACCAAAGAGGAAGGATGTCACTGTAAAGGTTTAGGAACCAAATGTTGATGAAGATAGCGACTCCGATGTGGCTCTTCTTACCAAAAGATTTGCTAGGTACCTTAAGATGAAGAAGCAACTCAAAGGGAAGAATCATAAGGTCCCAAAAGCTGAGGAGCGCAAGAAAGATCCGCTGGTGTGTTTTGGTTGCAATCGCCCAAGACATATCAAGTCTGAATGTCCTTACCAAAAGAAAGACGGATCTAGTTTTTCAAAAACCAGAGGAAAGAAAGCGATGGCTGCTTGGGATGATTCTAATTCCTCCAACGAATCTAACGAGGAGGAGGAGACAAATCTTTGCTTTATGGCATATGAAGACTCTAAGGTAACTGATTCTACCAATTTTAATCTTGAAGAATTACTTGAAGCATTTGATGAGTTGAATGTTAAATACAAGCAAGTCGTTAGGAAAAACAAAGAGCTTAAGAAGAAAATTGATTTGCTTGAGTTTGATGAGGAAGCATAT
Source organism: Turnera subulata (assembly GCA_028386065.3). Taxonomy (NCBI): domain Eukaryota; kingdom Viridiplantae; phylum Streptophyta; class Magnoliopsida; order Malpighiales; family Passifloraceae; genus Turnera; species Turnera subulata. The sequence continues at coordinate 107,279 of JAKUCV010005304.1, forward strand.
AAGAATGAAAATGAGAAACTTAGGAAAGCTAATTCTGATGCTGAGAAAATCTATGATGATTTGAAAACAGAAAAATTTGCTCTTAAGAATGCATATGATGAACTCGAGAGGAGCTATACTAGTAAGCGTGATAAGCGTAAAGATCTAGAAAATGAAAAAAGTGTACTTCAAAAGCATGTTACTGATCTAAAATCTTCTCTAGAGAAATTTACTACTAGTACCAATAATTTGAATATGTTGCTAGGACAGCAAAGAAATCCTATGCAAAAATAAGGATTAGGTGTTACACATTTGGTTGCTGAAAAACCAAATCATACTGTGCGATTTGTTAAGGCAGAATTTAGTATGCCATACGAACCCGACACTAAGTGGTTGCCAAACCAGGGGGCCAAAAAGGAGTATTTGATGACCTAAACATGAGCTTAATATGGATTATTAATGACTAATCATGTTTAGTGAATAATTATATATTAATTTTGGTGATTAACAAACCTAGTTAGATGTTTGCATATGTTTGTGTTGATTAACATGCAGCGTGGTTTCTTACGAGAACCACACAAAAACCACGAGCCTTGGTTTCTGGATGAAACCACACTTTACTGTCAACATCAGAAGTGGTCCTGCTGCAAGTTGCTGGTGGCCCAGGTGGTCCTCATAGCGTTAATGCTCAATCCCCAACTACTCCAACGGGCAGAGAAAGTGGTCCATGACAGAGATGAAGATCTGAAACACTTATCTCTCACCTCCAAGCTCAATTATCGATTATGTTCCACACTTATGGTCCCGGATTACTAAAAATGGAATGTTTTCAAGTAATTGAGCTGCAAAGAGAGTGGACTTCCTGAAATGAACCCAACACTAGCTAGTGGATTATGAAGTCAACTGAAGACTGTTTTGTACCTCATAGCCGTTGGATGATGAGCTGATGGGTACTTAGAGCCGTTGGATGAAGATATTTCTACCTACTCCCACTTGCTCAAGCTCTATATAAGGATGAGGAATGCTTCTTAGAAAAGCATCCTAGCCAATTTGAAAATTACTTTGAAGTCTGCAATTGTGTTTACACCTGAGTTATTTGTTGAGCTTACACTTGAGTTTATTCTTGTTCAACAAGTTGTTTCAAAGGGTAGTATTTTAGGCAAGACTAGTGGGTAGTTTTGCTGGGATCTCAAATCTAGGATTAGATTTGGGAAAGGTTAGAGTTTAGCCTGGAAAAAACTTGTAAAGGTTTGAGCTGAGCCTGCAAAAGCTTGTTTCTTGTAAAGGTTAGAGTTTAGCCTGGGAAAAACTTGTAAAGATTAGAGCATACCCTGCAAAAGCTTGGTTTTCTGTAATAGGTTGAGGTTGATCCCGCAAAAGCCTAAGTTAGCGAGGGTTTGAAATCCTAAAGGAGGGTCCTTTAGGTAGTGGAGTACCTGGTGAGGGGGAACCACTCTAAAATCACTATGTCATATTCTCTCTTCCTTCTGCTCTCTTATAATTCTGCTTGTGATTACTATATGTTCTGCGGGTAAGTGGTTTGTAAAGAAACCATTTGGTTTTTTCAGAAACCAAACCAGAAACCAACCGCGATTAAGGGGTAGCCTGATTCACCCCCCTCCCCACCCTCCCTGGCCTAGCTGGGCTAACAATTGGTAGCGGAGCCACGTCCTCAGTATAAAGGAGTAACATCCGGAGGCAAAGATCATGGCTTATGAGGGAAATAACATCAACAAAGTACCCTACTTCTTTGGTGCAAACTTTGATTACTAGAAGCTCAGAACCTGAATACCCTCACCTATGATGAGCTGATTGGAAAGCTTATTGTGCATGGTTTCAAGCTTGAAACTAAGGAACCAAAGAAGAGGGACCTGGCTCTGAAATCCCAAGAATCAGATGATGAAGTCAGTGATTCTGATGTTGCACTTCTTACTAAAAGATTTGTACGATATTTCAAGAAGCAACTCAAGGGAAAAAGTCCTAGAGGTGTGAAGATGGATGAGCCTAAAAAGGATCCTCTAATCTGCTTCGGTTGCAATCGCCCTAGTCACATCAAATCTGAGTGCCCTCAACAAAGGAAGAACAAATATGATTCTTCAAAAACCAAAGGGAAGAAGGTCATGGTTGCTTGGGATGACTCAAATTCTTCAAGTGATTCAGAGATGGATAAGGCAACAAATCTGTGTTTTATGGCTCAAGATGATTCTGAGGTAGATGATGAATTACAAGATGCTTTTACTGAATTGCTTGATAAGTATAATGAAGCTCATAAAAAGAACAAAGCAGATAAGAAGTGCATTGATTTACTTGAATATGATGCTGAAGCACATAGAAATGCATATGAAAAGCTTGATACTGTTCATACTGAAATGCTTAGGTCATATGAAATACTGAAAGCTGAAAAAGTTGCTCATAGTGAACTAGAAATGGAAAATGCTTCTAGTATTGCTAATAGTGAGATGTTGGTTATGGAAAATAGTAAGCTTAAAGAGGAAGTTAGAGATCTTAAACACTCTCTTGAAAAATTCACCAGTGGAACTGAAAACCTAAACATATTATTAGGTCAACAAGACACTCTGTGCAGAAAGAAGGAATAGGAGCTACACATGTGGTTTTTGAAAAACCAAACACTTTTGTGCATTTTGTCAAGGCAGGGTCTGATATACCTGTTACTACTCATGTGCATGTTAACAAACCATATCAGACTGCTAAGAATGCTAAGATAGGAACCAGGATGCAATATAGACACATATCTCCTAATAGGGCACACAAACCAAAGGATTCCAATGTGGTTTTTAACAAACCAAACCAGTATGTGCCATTTGTTCGAACTAGGTCTGGAAAACCATATACACCTAGGAAAAACATGTATCCACCTAGGAGAAACTATCATATGCATTCACATGGTTTCAATGCTTCTCATATTGCATGTTATTACTGTGGTAAAGTTGGTCATGGTATTAGAACCTGTTGGTCTAAGAAGAGAAACAGTAATGTGAAGTATGTGTGGGTTCCGAAAGGAACCAAGCCTAACCCTGAAGGACCCAAGTTAGTTTGGGTACCTAAAGCTTGATCATATTGACAGGATACTAGGGATGAATGGATCTTGGACAGTGGGTGTTCAAGGCATATGGCAGGAGACTTATCCATGTTTTCATCCCTAACTGAAAAGGACCGAGGTAATGTAACTTTTGGTGACAGGTCAAAAGGGAAGAACCTTGGTCTTGGTAATGTTGGCTCTAACCCTGTTATTGAGCATGTTTTATTGGTTGATAATCTGAAGTATAATCTGTTAAGTATTAGCCAGTTATGTGATAAAGGATATAGGGTTGTTTTTTAGGCTTTTAGATGTTTGGTTTTAGACAAAAACCAAGTGGTTTTTGTTGGCAACAGAAAAGGCAACATATATTCTATAAATATATGCAATGTTTCTGACCCTGAGTTCAAGTGTTTAAGTGCAAGAACAGAGACACCAACCCTTTGGCACAGAAGACTTGGCCATACAAATTTGGAGGTCATCCCAAATTTGTCCAAAAAGGAGTTGGTAAGAGGTCTGCCTAAGCTCAAGTATGAGAAAGAAACTACATGCAGAGCCTGTTAGTTTGGAAAACAGGTTAAAAATTCCTTTAAACCTAAGCATACTATTTCTACATCTAGGCCCCTTGAACTGTTGCATATTGACTTATTTGGACCTATGAGAACAGTAAGTCTAGGTGGTAAGAGTTATGTATTTGTGATTGTGGATGATTATTCAAGGTGTACATGGGTATTATTTCTTGCACAAAAAGATCATGCATGCTATGAATTTGGTACTCTTGTTCGGCGTCTACAAAATGAAAAAGGCTACAAGATTTCAAAAATTAGAAGTGATCATGGTGGAGAATTTGATAATCTTGTATTTAAACACTTCTATGAACAAAGTGGCATTGAACACACCTTTTCTTTTCCTAGAACACCTCAACAAAATGGGGTTGTTGAAAGGAAGAATCGAACTTTGCAAAAAATGGCTAGAACTATGCTTAATGAGCATGAGTTACCTACCTACTTCTGGGCAGAGGGTGTAAACACAGCTTGTTATATCTTAAATAGAGTATCTTTACGTCCTTTGATTGAAAAGACCCCCTATGAGATTTGGTTTGATAAGAAACCAAGCATTGGTTATTTTAAAATATTTAGGTCTAAGTGCTACATTCTTAATACTAAGGACAATCTTGATAAATTTGAGGCTAAATCTGATGATGGTATATTTCTTGGATACTCTCTAACTAGTAAAGTATATTGAGTCTATAACAAGAGAACCTTGGTTGTTGAAGAAACCATGCATGCTGTTTTTGATGAGATTGACCCATGTGATGCATGTGATGATACAGTCACAGATATTGCACCTGAGAATCAACCACAGATCATGAGCATTAATGAGACTGTTGAAAAAGAGGAAGAACCTCCTGAATTAGAGCATCTTCCACTACCCATGCAGGAACCAACTGTGCGACCATGTTCACTACCAAACTTGGAACCAATGGTGGAACCACGTGGTTCTGGGGAAAAACCAAATGATGCAGAACAAGGATCTACATCTCATGGAAATATGAGGGCACCCAGGGAACACTCAACAGAGGTTATACTTGGTGATTTATCCAGAGGGGTGACTACCAGATCCTCACTACACAATGTCAACTCACATCTTGCATTCCTCTCACAAGTGGAACCCAAAAGTGCAAAAAGGCCATTCTTGATGAAAATTGGATAATGGCGATGCAAGAAGAGTTAAATCAGTTTAAGAGGAGTGATGTTTGGGAACTTGTATCTAGACCTACTAAGCATTCAGTCATTGGAACCAAATGGGTTTTCAGAAACAAACTTGATGAGAATGGAGTTGTGGTAAGAAACAAAGCAAGGTTAGTTGCTCAAGGTTACAATCAAGAAGAAGGTATTGATTATGATGAGACCTTTGCTCCTGTTGCTAGGTTAGAATCTATACGCATACTACTTGCATTTGCATCATATAGATCATTTAAACTCTATCAAATGGATGTTAAGAGTGCATTCTTAAATGGACATATCCTAGAAGAGGTCTATGTAGAGCAACCACCTGGTTTTGAATGTCATGACCATCCTGAGCATGTTTATAAGCTTAAAAAGACATTATATGGACTTAAACAAGCTCCTAGACCATGGTATGATAGATTGAGTTCTTATTTTGTGTCTAAAGGCTTCTCTAGAGGCAAAGTGGATTCAACATTACTTGTTAGAACTAACAAAAGTGATGTTATCATTGTGCAAATCTATGTTGATGATATTTTGTTTGGAGCTACTAATGATATACTTTGCAAGGAATTTGAGAAGCTTATGCATAGTGAATTCGAAATGAGCATGATGGGTGAGCTTAATTACTTTCTGGGATTCCAAGTTAAGCAGCTTGATGGTGGTATTTTCATTAATCAAGCAAAGTACACTTGAGAGTTGTTGAAGCGCTTTGGTTTGAGTGAAACCAACCTAGTGCCACCCCTATGAGCATATCCACCAAACTTGACAAGGATGAGCATGATGCAGATTTTGCAGGGTGCACATTAGATCGAAAAAGCACAAGTGGGACTTGCCAATTGCTTGGACAGTCTCTTGTGTCTTGGTCAAGCAAGAAGCAAAATTCAGTTGCAACCTCAACCACTGAGGCTGAATATGTTGCAGCGGGAGCTTGTTGTGCACAAGTCCTATGGATGAAACAAACTTTATGCAATTACAGACTAACATTTAATTGTGTGCCAAGATATTGTGACAGCTCTAGTGCTATTAATCTGACCAAGAATCCTGTACAACACTCTCGGACCAACCACATTGAAGTGAGACATTATTTTATCCGAGACCATGTGTTGAAGAAGGATGTGGCAATTGAATTCGTAAAGACTGAAAATCAGCTTGCTGATATCTTTACAAAGCCACTCAAAGAGGATCAATTCACCAAGATCAGACTTGAACTTGGAATGTGTAACTTACCTTGACTCTTATGCTTACTTGGTTTTATGCTTGTTTTTATTCTTGGTTTCATACTTGGTTTAATACTTGGTCTTTGAACAAACCATGAATCCTCTTATTATGTGCATACATGACCATATTAGTTTTATTGCATTCATTACACCTCATACACACATGTTCACATTGCATTATGGCATATGAGGAAATATCTTGAGGCATTATGATCATCAGTTAAGGCAAATGGAAGAATGGATAATCTTGGTCTTTGGAGAAACTAAATATTCTGCAATCATTATCCAATGGGCAAAAACTTCTCTTCAGGCAGGAATTCAAAATCAGAAGACTCTGATGGATTCAAATGAAAATAATTTGAATTTTGGGTGCCTAGGAAGCTGTCAGTTTGTGGACAGAAGGTAACTTGGTTTTAGGGAAAAACCAAATGTCCAGCAGTTATTACCCAACGGACAATTGCAACTTGGCAAGTTGGGGGAGTAAATCTGAGCACTTTGGGAAAGTGAAAAGGAAGATATCTGGTGGGGTTAATCACAGAATCTTAGCTGGTATAAGATGAAGGTCAAAGTGGTCCAAAAGATTTAAAAAGTTGGGGACCACGGTGGGTCATACCCGACAAAAGCTGTAAAGGTGGGGGAAGAAGTAAATGCATTTGACCGTTACTTCCACCCGTGATCTGTTTCGATTCCTTTGCCACTCTCTCAATAATCAACTTCCCTTAATCGGTTACATCCACTTCTTTTTATACCCTACACACTCTCCTTCCTCAACACAAATTCTCATTCACTCACAACTCTATCCCTAAACCCTTTTCTCTTATTAGAGTTGCTATCAAACCCAAACACTCAAGAGATGAGGAAGAGAAACATCAAAACAGCCAAGTCTAAGAAGAATGTTTCTAAACAAACTTCTTTTACCTCAAACACCTCCACATTAAAGCTACCCGAACGAGAAGAAATTGAGGCTACCAAACTTGCACACCTCAAGAAGGTGCATGAACAAAAGGTGATGGAGGAGCTTACTATCACTTCATCTACTGCTATAGAGGCTGATGAATCTGAGAAGTTCAAGGAGGCTTTGGAAAAGCAGGAAAGTCAGAAGATGTCTGAAAAGGTTTGGCTTGATCGTGAACCTTGGCCAACCATAGAGAAGAGCACTGCTCATGATGGATCTTCCCAACCCTCTTGGCTCAAGGCATCTCAATCTGGTAATACACCTCGAACTGACTACTTGTGTCCAGATCCTATCAGTTATCGTGTTCCTACACCTGAAGACAGTGAGAAAACCATACCTATTCCACACACAACCATTGATAAACCTAGTGCTAGCACAACCACCATACTTACAGAAGACCCTCCTGTGCTTACCCCCAGTATGGTCACATCAATGATTGATAACTTTGTTAAGCATATAGTAATTCCACCTGGTCATGATCCCAAAATATTTCGTGAAAAGAAAAGAGAAAATTTGGGGATATGATTTCAGATTTTATCATCAAAGGCCATACTCCTCCAGAAAGCCTCATCCGAACACCCTCTAAAGAAGAAGAAGAAGCCTACTACAAAGCATTGCGTGAAGGAACAGAACTGTTAGATACTACTGAAAAGGCAAGTCGTGAAGTTGGTGATAAGACCAACTTGGTTTCCGATGTGGTTTCAAATGTGGTTCCAGAGGTGGTTTCAGTTGTGGTTTCTCCTACCAAAACCATGCCACAGACACACACTGTTGATCTCAATTTGCCTCAGCAAGAGCAAGAAGAAGATGAAGAAGGTCTGATGGCGACTGTGCTGAAAGTAAGCAAAGAAGTTGTTGCTTCTACTGTTGAGAAGAATCTTGTGGTTTCTAAGAAACCAACTGAGACACCAAAGGAGACACCTATTTCGGAGTCAGTCACCACCATTGAGGCTACTGGACAGAAGAAAAGGAAGCGGAATTTAGCCACTCCTAAGAAGAACATTGGGATTTCCATTCAGAAACCAACTGCTGAGGTGGTTTCAAAGAAACCAACCCCAAAACCAATGTCCAAGGCAGAAGGGAAAAGAAAGGTTGGTGAGTCCGAACCAGAACCGGAGCTAGAGTCAGAAGATGATTCAGAGAATGAATCAGAGTCAGAGGATGGCGAGTCTGAGGCAGAGGCATCTAATGATTCAGAGGCTTCAAATAAAAGGAAAAGAAGTGATGAATCTGACAATGACTCAGACTTCGAAGATGACAATGATGATGAAGAAGATAAAGGGGGCTCAGCTGATGATAATGATGATGGTAATAAAGATGATGAAGAAGATGATGATGAAGAAACTCCTGCCAAACCACCAAAGAAGAAAGCCAAAACAAAGTTAAGACTTCTGCTTTCTATTCATCACACACTGTGGTGATGGAAGACTTTGAGGAGCTTGGTGTGTCACAAATTCTGAACAAGGTTAATCTTGGCTATATGGCAACTCTCAAAGCCAAGGCATACAAGACTATGACAAGGGAGTTCTACAAGAATCTGAAGTCAACCACAAATACTTCTGGTGCTACGAAGACAATTACAACCAGCATCAAGGGCAAAACTGTGAAGATCACTACTGATGACATCATTGAAGTGCTTAAGCTCGAGCCCGACAAGCTTAAAGTTGTCTATGATTATGAGAAGCATCACAAGGGAACTCCTACTGACACTGAAGCCAACAAGATTCTGTTTGGATCCTCCAATCGAAGGGGGAAGTACAGAGCTCTGTCTCCTCAGCATAGAGTTCTGATGTACATGATCACCAGGGTGGTTTTACCTCGACCATACCATCAAACCACTGTCAAACTCTGTGATCAGTGGACTCTGGCCTGCATCTTGAAAAGGACCCCCGTTTGCTATAGGACTCTCATCCTGCATCATATGGCTACCTGCAGAGTGCCATGTCTCGGAGGCTTGATCACACTGTTGGCCCGCAAATTTTCCAAGACTCCTTCTGAGGCAGATGAACCCGAGAACCCTATCCAGATCAGTGCTCAAACTCTGTCCAAAATGAGTATCAAACCTGGTGTAGATGAGAAATTTGCTGTAGTGAAGAAGACCAAGAGTAAAGTATCTGAAAAGGATGATCTGATGGCTCGGATGGATGATATTGAGGGTACCTTGGAGGAAATCAAGGAGCAGATCGGTGATCTTCAAGAAAAAGTGATGGATTCTCTGGACCAGATTATCTCTCTTCTTGAGTCTGATACTGATTGATGAGTGATGCACTCAACTGCCTAATGCCCCTAGGACATGCATTTTCATTTTGAGTACTTCATTGTTTTACGCATGGTTCCTTACTTGGTTTTTAGGCTGGTTTATTGTTGGTTCTTATGTTGGTTTTTATCTTGGTTTCTCTTTCAGAACTTGTTTGGTTCTATTATCTGGTTCTTATTGCACTAATCTTGTCTTTTATTTTACCCTTTATCCTTATACTTTTGTTGATGCCAAAAGGGGGAGAAAATAATGGTGTTATAAAATGGTGTTATGAATATCAAAGGGGAGAAATTTAAACTATTTCTTGCTGTTGTGCTATACTCTGCTAAAAATTATTTGCAAGAAGATATTGTTATTCGCAGAGGGAGTATTTTGGCTAAGCAGACTAGTCAATGGTGCTTAAAGCACAAAAATGTTTGATATAGGGGGAGCAATAATTCAAGGGGAGAGTGCTTACATATAGTGATATCTTAACTAACCCTGATTTTTGCAGAAATCAACACAATGTTTGTCATCATAAAAAAAGGGGAGATTGATGACCTAAACATGAGCTTAATATGGATTATTAATGACTAATCATGTTTAGTGAATAATTATATATTGATTTTGATGATTAACAAACCTGGTTAGATGTTTGCATATGCTTGTGTTGATTAACATGCAGCGTGGTTTCTTACGAGAACCACACAAAAACCACGAGCCTTGGTTTCTGGATGAAACCACACTTTACTGTCAACATCAGAAGTGGTCCTGCTGCAAGTTGCTGGTGGCCCAAGTGGTCCTCACAACGTTAATGCTCAACCCCCAACTACTCCAACGGGCAGAGAAAGTGGTCCATGACAGAGATGAAGGCCTGCAACACTTATCTCACACCTCTAAGCTCAATTATCAATTGTGGTCCATACTTATGGTCCCGGATTGCTAAAAATGGAATGTTTTCAAGTAATTGAGCTGCAAAGAGAGTGGACTTCCTGAAATGAACCCAACACCAACTAGTGGATTATGGAGTCAACTCTGAAGACTGTTTTGTACCTCATAGCCGTTGGATGATGAGCTGATGGGTACTTAGAGCCGTTGGATGAAGATCTTTCTACCTACTCCCACTTGCTCAAACTCTATATAAGGAAGAGGAATGCTTCTTGGAAAAGCATCCCAGCCAATTTGAAAATTGCTTTGAAGTCTGCAATTGTGCTTACACTTGAGTTATTTGTTGAGCTTACACTTGAGTTTATTCTTGTTCAACAAGTTGTTTCAAAGGGTAGTGTTTTAGGCAAGACTGGTGGGTAGTTTTGCTGGGATCTCAAATCTAGGATTAGATTTGAGAAAAGTTAGAGTTTAGCCTGGAAAAAACTTGTAAAGGTTTGAGTTGAGCCTGCAAAAGCTTATTTCTTGTAAAGGTTAGAGTTTAGCCTGGGAAAAACTTATAAAGGTTGGAGATTAGCCTGCAAAAGCTTGGTTTCTGTAATAGGTTGAGGCTAATCCCGCAAAAGCCTAAGTTAGTGAGGGTTTGAAATCCTGAAGGAGGGTCCTTTAGGTAGTGGAGTACCTGGTGAGGGGGAACCACTCTAAAATTACTGTGTCATATTCTCTCTTCCTTCTGCTCTCTTATAATTCTGCTTGTGATTACTATCTGTTCTGCGGGTAAGTGGTTTGTGAAGAAACCATTTGGTTTTTAAAAAATCAACCGCGATTAAGGGGTAGCCTGATTCAACCAGGCCTATCTGGGCTAACAGTATTAAGCCTTGTTTTTTTTTCTTGCTACATTTCTTTTTATTTTTTCCTTCACTCCTTACACTTGATGGAGGAATTACATGCCCCTTGCATAATGAGAGCATTTTTTAACCTGATAAGGATGCTTCCTTCAATCCAAACTTCACTATACTTGCTCTTGCTGAAGAGTTTGCAGCAGCTCAACATGGTCATAATTCTGTTGAGCTTGGCTCTACTCCATCAATGCTTACTATGGTAGCTTAAATTAAACTCTGATGGGGTTGTTTCAAGCATTGATAGCCGAGCCACTGCTGGTGGTTTTTTGTGAGATGCTAATGGGGTTTGGGTTGTTGGTTTTAGTTTTTACATTGGTAGCTGCCCCACGGTATGGGAATTGTTTTGTTGAATTGAATAAATTTGGAAGGGTAGATGGATGTGTCATCCATAATTTCCAGTCTTAGAGATCAGGATTGCCGGCTACGCCGCAATATGATACTCAATATGGTACTCTTAGTCTTTTGTGCTGTGCAACAAATTTGGATAGGGGAAATGTATTATAACGATAGGGGTTCATCTGAATAGTCTCGTTTTTGGATTTTAGATATTTTGTGTCAGGTAATTTTAGATGAATACTATTTGTATTTTATTTGGTATCTAATAATTATACAAGTTGCACTGTTCACATTAAATCAATTGTTATAAACAATTGTCTCTTCCAGTGGTGTCTTGTTGAATTTTAGTTCTTACTTTCTCTTCGATGCTTTTCTGGACTAGCATGAAGCCCATGCACTCAGCCTATCTCTCGATTGAGCTTTTGTAGCATGATTAAGTACCAAAAAAAGAAGAAAATAAACAAATAGAGCTAGGACTAGAATAGCTATTCTTTCCATTGCAAATTATTTGTTGTAGCTCTAAATCTGTGATGTGTAGACCTTAACAAGCATCAGCAATCAGCTGTGATGTGTAGAGCTGACCCCTGTAGCTGTTAGGCAGAGTCTTAAAGGTCAGAGGAAGGATTACAAGTTGCCTATAAATTGCTAATTACATGCTTTGTTCAACTGTATCAGAGGTTTTTGGGAATTTTGAGTACACACCAGACAAATGAGTATTTCTACCAATGGGTATAGGTGTAATATACGTCAAAGTCCTAGTAAGAATATATGACTTATTCGTGAAACGTCCTTCAGGTTACGAAGAAGTCGAAAGGGTGTGAAATAATCGGTATGGCAGACGAAGACCTTTGTAATTAGTTGTACGTGTAGATTTAATTACTAAAATAATCCGTATATGTACTGACCTTCGGGTTACGGAGCGAGAAATTGCCAGTAAGTCAGCAGCTCTATTAACTTGTCTCTTTACCTGCAAAATTTCAAAACTTTGAAAAGATAGCAGAAGGTCCTTAATGCGTGATATCCGAAGCTCAATGGTCCAATCAATGGCGTCAGCATCTTCGTCCAAAATTGCCTTTGTTAAGACTTCAGAGTCCGCCTCAAAAATTACCTTGGGCAGGCGTAGGAATTTGGCTCTTTGAACTGCAAATAGAAAGGCTCTTGTTTCACCTTCAAGAGCAGAACCACACTGTCCACTGCCAATGGCATAGTCATGCAGCCTACCTTGAGCATCCCTTGCAACCATCGCTAAACCCATGCGGCCATCATGTTTTCCTGAAAGAGGAGTCTGAGTTCACTTTAAACCATCCGTCTGGAGGCGGCTGCAACTGAGTAATTCTCGAGCTGATCCCGTGAAAGGGAGACTGACACTGCTGCTGCAGTTCGGTACTTAAATAAATATTTAAGACTTGCATGGATGCTCTGGTATTCACTTGGTTGCAAGTTGGTATTCACTCGGAGCAAGTTGTTCATGTTTTGGTTCACAATACGAAGTTGCTCTGGGGAATCTTCCTCATCGGCCCAGCACAGGTTCAGCGTGCAGATATCAAAGAGAGTGTAACAGCTTGGGAGAACCAATTGGCAATAACCAGTTCTAAGTCACCCACCGTTTTCATCGAACCTAACTGGAGTTTACTTTCAATGTGGAGCCGAAATAGATATTCCCCTTCTGTTAGAATAGCTATTTCTTTCGGGTAGATTATGTCCTGCTAGTTTGGGTTATTGGTTCAAACTCGTCCGGCTCATGTTAGTTTTCGATGATATGTTGTATAACTGTACTTTAGTTTAGTTATCTATGGAATGTTCGTTCGATAAAATAAATAAATAAATAAACAAATAAATTGTAGAACTCAAATAGATTTTGCACTTCCAGTGCACTTTGTTCTTCCCGTGTCCCACAACCCTATTTAGTGGAGCAGGAAGGGGTTGAGGACTTTGAAGTTTTGTAAATACTAGTAACTTGCAGCATCAAAAGAGGAATGGGAATGGGAAAAAATTGTTTTGAAAAACTAATTTGCAAAGGGAAGAAGCAGGAATGGGAAGGACACAGAACTCAAAAGTTCTCATGCATTGCAGTTCAGAAGAATTTCTGCAGCATCAACTTATGTGGCACAAGTATCCAACTGAAGAGTTAGGCATGATGAATTTTGGTCAGGAAAGCATAACTACGATCCACAGTTCTTTAAGGTAACTAAATTAACTGCGTGTGCCTGCTAATTTTTAGACTGTTCATCAAGGGACATTTCAGGGTGGTAAAAATTGATATCAACACATATATGTACAACTTGGGACAACAAAGATCCTTCAAGTTTGGGGCATATGCAAGAATGAATAAAAGCTAACAGTGTAGAGATTAATGAGAAAAATGTTAGCAAGTTTATAAAAAGACTGCAACGATCCACTTGATGATAATTTAATTCACTCACTAAATTATTTCACCTCCCACATCTCTATCATTTTCAGCGGAACCTAGTAGTTTTTTCAACAGGAGATTGCCATCATTAGATGAAGGATGTACTACCAGCTCGGTCGTAGTGGCATCTGCTGAGAATCCACGATCTACCATTTCATTGATGAGTTGAACTGCCCTCGACATATCCTTCTGCCGAAGCAATCCTTGTATCATCACGTTGTAGCAGCAACTATTCAGTAAGTAGCCATCCTTTTCCAGTTTTCTAAAAAGTTTATATGCTTCATCAACAAATCCTTCCTTGCAAAGTCCATTGATCATTATACTACATGTCCGGGCATCTGACTGCAAGCCTTTCAGAGATAGGGAGTTAAACAGTTCCCTTGCAAGTTTAATCTTTCCAGAATTGCACATGCCGCCAATGAGGATAGTATATATCACTATGTCAGGCTTCACTGAATGCTTTTTCATAGTTTGAAAAAGTGTTAATGCCTCATCGATGCACCCCTGCTTGCATAAGCCATCTAGTATAGCAGCATAAGTAAATATATCTGGAGTTGGGCCATAAGTTGGGCCATTTGCATTCATGTCCCTGAAAAGCTGTTCGGCCGCACCATGTATCCCTGCCTGTGAGAAGCCACTTAAAAGAGTGTTGCAAGTAACAGTGTTGGGAACCAAACCTTTATCAGACATTTCATCAAAAAGCTGTTTAGCCTCATCTACCTTACCTATCTTGCAGAATCCATTAATCAACATGTTGTAGCTACAAACATTAGCTCTGCAACCTTTTTCCACCATCACATTAAACACTTCTCTAGCTTTATCCATTTCCTTTCGCAAACAATATCCATCCATCAGTGAACTGTACGTGATGACATTAGGCTGTATACCCCACTGAGACATTGTTTCGAGCAAAGCATAAGCCTCTGGAGCCAAGCCGTCTTTGCAAAGAGCATCAACCAATATATTGAAGGTGATGACTGTAGGTGTAATATTCAAAGCTAACATTTCAGAGAGCAAAGCAGAAGCTTTGTTCCACTGTCCCAAATTGCAAAGCCCTCGAATCAAGGAGGTGTAAGTGACAACGGTTGGTGAAATCCCATTGTTTGTAATTTTGGAGAATAGATCCAAAGCCTGGGTAACTTGTCCATCCTTGCAAAGGCCATCAACAACCGTGTTGTAAGTCACAACATTTGGATGACAATCTACCTCTTCCATTCTTCGCAGCAAACCAACAGCCACATTGGTTTTCCCAATCTTGCACATGCCATCTACTATACTAGTATAAGTCATTACATCGGCTTGGCAGCCATTGGCAGCCATTCCATCAAACAACTCGACTGCCTGTGCTATTTTATCAGACTTGCAAAGCCCATTAATCAAGGTGTTAAACGTAACGATATCAGGTTGCAAACCCAGTTTAATGATTTTGCCAAAAACAGAGAACCCAAAATCCACGCGACGCAAATGGCAGAAGCAATTAGCCAAAATGTTGAGGGTGTAAACATTTTGAGAAATGCCTCGCAAATCCATTTGTTTGGACAGAGAGATCACCGCCTCATAATGTCCAATTCGGACAAGAGAAGACAACAATTGACCGAATTGGACAATGGAAGGGGAAGGATTCTTATGAAGCATCTTATGGAAGGAGGCCAGAGCATCATCCAGGTTAACAGATGTGGGTTTGGATTTGGGTTTGTGTCTACAGCCACTGGTGGAATTACTGTAAGTACGACGACAGGAGGCAGAAGACTTACCGGTGAAGGCGAAGAGCAAGGAAGGAAGGGATCTTGAAGGAGAAGGAGGATATGGGTTTAGCATCATAAGAACATTAATCCTACCCATCTGCAGCTGGCGAAGAACAGAACCCCAATGAATATTTCGTTCGTTTGGCTGTTGCGTTCATTCCACTCTACTACATTAGACATATACCGAGATTACCAATTAGTCCATTTTCTTTTGAAAAAAAAAAAAAGAGAAGAAATTACCCGTTATATAAATCACCGAAATTACTATATGTTCTTCCTCGTGGGTTATTTTCTCATCCCCTCCTAACTGAATCAACATCTACATCTCTTTGGTAATTTATTTCACAAGATATTCATAGAAGAAGTTTTGTTTCTCGTTTAAATATGTAGATTTACAAATAAGAGATGTTTGTTCTCAATTTTCGTTAATGGCGTTGTGAAGGTCTTTTATGGTCTATGATGATGACGGTGAAGGCAGCGAAAAACGGGGTCGTCAGCAATGTCTACACCGGAAAACTGTAGTCCCGTAAGTCTATGCGGGACTCAAAAGTCTAATGTGGAAACCAGGCTCTTCTATGCCGAACTCAAAAGTCTAATATGGAACCCTGGTTATAAAATCTTGAATTTTTGGTGAGATTTTTCACTAGAGTAGCATTACTCTGCATTGGTAGACGTCCCTCCACTCAAGGCATTCATGCATTCCGGAGAGGTTGATATTGGTTTGGTCGAATTTGCTTCCTGTGCTAGGCTATTTGCTCCTGCTTTTGAAGGCACCCGAGCTGTGTTTTTGAGCGTGTCTTGCATGTTTGTGCTCATTCAGGAAAGGGGTTGGCAGAATTGGGGATTGAATTGGTTGCTCCAACTGCCAATTCAACTCCTTATTTTAGTTTATTATAACCTCTTTTACTTTATAGATTATGTATTAGTATGTACTATTTTTATTTTGTCTTTTCACTTTATGGTTAATATTATTATGTTTTCTCGGAAAAAAAAAAACAATTGCCTTACATGTGTGGAAATAATAAGAAGAGTTTTGAGATAAAGAATGTCAATGTCATTGAGTGTGTAACTATTCCATCACATAAAATTGGATTTATTCTTACGAAAAGATGGAATTTCGGTACAAGGCATTTCAGTTGATCCGGATAAAATGCAAGTTATTCTGCTGCATTGGCCTATACCCACTTCAATTCGCGACATCCGCAGTTTCTTGGGCTTAGCTGGTTACTGTCGACGCTTCATACAGCATTATGCTGGTCCCCTTACTGATTTGCTCAAGCAACAGGGGTTTCATTAGTTCAATCTTGCCGAGTTTGCCTTTACACAGCTTAAACAGTTACCAAGTGCCACAGCAATTCTTAAACTACCTGATTTCTCGAGGCCGTTTGTGGTTGAAACTGATATTTCCGTGATCAGCATAGGTGCAATTCTTTCTTAAGACAAGAGCCCTATTGCCTACTACCAACATCCCCTGAATGCAAAATGCCTTAGCATATCATTGAGAAATGTATGCCATCACCCAAGCCGTGGCTAAATGGCAACAATATTTGTTGGGTTGAAGATTTACTATCATTACAGAACAACAAAAAACCTGACAAATTAGGTAATCCAAACACGAGAATAGTAGAAATGGATCAGCAAATTGCTTGGTTATGATTTTGATATAATTTTTCGTTCCGAAAAGTAGAGTCTTGCAAAAGAGCCGAGCCGAGTCGAGCTTTTGATGGCTCAGGCTCGACTTGTGAAAATTTAACCAAGTTTAAGCTCGGCTCGTGTTCATCTCGAGCCTAGAAACTATGCTCAAGCTCGGCTCATTAAGATTTTGGTAGGCTCAAGCTCGGCTCGTTTAGTAAGCCTTATTGAGCTATAAACGAGCCAATAATTACAAAATAAGGTCATGAAAAAATATATATCATTAATTAATAATTTAACTAATTAACTATATCAATTATCAACTATTATGTCATATAAAATTAAAGCATTTTATTAATGAGATAATGATAGAAATATTTTTTAAAAGATGATAGATCTATTATATTCAATAAAAATTAAAAATAAATCATTATTCCAGCTTCAAGATTTTAAAATAAAAATTAAAATCAAATGCAATATAAGCTAATTAAGTTATTTTAGTTTGTTGATTATGACCTAGTTAAGTTATTTTATCATCTATGGTTGAATCTAATAGAATATAATTTATAAGCTTAACTTTTTTAAGAAAACATGACTGATGAATCTCTCATAAGTTTCTTAATCGACCTATATGAGCCAAGCTCACGAGCTAACGAGTCCAGTTTTAGCAAGCTCGGGCTCAGCTCATTTAGTTTCGAGCTTTTTACAGACAAGTTCAGGCTTGGCTCGTTTCCTTAACGAGCTAGGCTCGAACGAACTATTATCGAGCTGAGCCTCGAGCCGTTCGCGAACAGCTCGGCTCATTTGCAGCCCTACTTGCAACTAATTCACTCTCACGCCGCCACTTTTCTTGCTCTTACTAAAATCACACTTACAATGGTCCAACAACTCAAAACTGCAAACAAGATACATCTTGAACTTAAGGAACTACAACAGTATCTCACTGATAATTCCTCTTCCTTGCCTGAGTTTCAATTTAAAGAAGGCTCATTGTTGTTCTGTGACCGCCTGGTGGTTTTTTCGGATTCTCCTTTGGCTGCTACTTTGTTTCATGAGTTTCATGCCACCCCTTAAGGCGGACATTACCAAGACTTCTTTAATCCAACTCGACTCGGGTGGCGCACCTAGGAACTGGTGGGTGAGTCTCCCAAATGAGGTTTTCTGCGTACACAAGGACTCAAACCCGAGACCTTGCTTAAGCGGAACAAGTCGCTTACCACTTGAACCAACCTCAATTGGTACTTTATGCCAACTTGTATTAGAAAGGGATGCACAAGGATGTCACTAAATGGGTGTCGAAATGTCACACTTGTCAACAAATGAAAGATTCCAGCCTCAGCCCTACTGGCCTCCTGCAACCATTATCTATACCGAGCTGATCTTTGATAACTTCTCTATGAATTTTATAGTAGGTTGCCTCCTACAGAGTAGTTGATCGATTATCCAAATATGGCCAATTCATTGGCTTTAAAGGCAACTTCACTGGTGAAGATGTAGCTAAAGCATTTGTGATAGGCATCATTCGCCTACTTCCATCATCACAGACCCTGATCCATGCTTTTTTTGACCGATTTTTGGTAAGAAGTAAACCTACTCCATGGTACTGCTCTCGCTCCCAATACAACTTATCACCCCAAATAGATGGCCAAACTAAGGCAATTAACAAATGCTTGGAGAAGTATTGTTGCAAAATCATCCTCTATTTGGCAGAAGATTCTCGTCCTCATCCCCATCCCCTACTTGGCTATTTGTTGTTATTTGTATTTACCTATCCAGTCCCCTACTTGGCTACTTGTTTTAATTTGTTGTTTGTATTTATCTTTCCTGAGTCAACTTGTAAAGAAACATGCTTCGAAAATTGGAGTTAGAAGATCTAAATCTCAAATTTTACAATATTTCAAAAGATAAGAAAAAAAAAGAGAAAATCTAATTAAAAAAAGGGTTTTTCTATAGCAATTAAGAAAGGAAATATATTCTCACAATTAATGATCATCATTTCCATGTAGACTAAAATAACCCTTTCACAAAAATGAATTATGTAATATAATTAATGTAAGACATAACAATGAAAGGTTATATTAGTCATTAAAAAAATAATACAATTAATTGTGAGAATATATTTCCTTTCTTAATTGCTTATCATTTGCCCTAGAAAAACCCTTTAAAAAATCAGAGATCTAGTATGTTTGGCATCATAATTCAGAGGTTCGATTTTGTTTGGTACCAAAATTCATACTAGATCTCGAGTTTCTTTTTTTCACAAAGGAAAGATGCAATAAGAGAAGATAATTATTCATTCCAGGAGATCTAGCATCAGTTGGTACCAAATTGTTGAACTTTGATTTTGTTTGGTACCAAAACTCATACTATATTTCAAAATTTTCAAAAGATAAGATGAGAGGGATCAACAATAATAAAATATATGATAAGAAAAGATTTTTTTTTTGAGAAACGGAGCATTCTTCATTCATATAAACAGATTTAAAGATCTGAGAATACATAATTGAAGATACAAACAATCTGAAGAAAAATCTGACATAAGAATTTATCTCAACCTACTACATGAAACTACACAATAAGATGACGAGCATCTTTACGGGCATCGTGACTTGTATGGTCCGTGCCACATCTTCTCCTTGTTGGTAAATTGCAACAGCAAATAAAGATCTACTCTTCAAATCAAGATGGCTCCCTAAAGGAGAAAACCAAAATCCACAAAAGGGTACTAAAAACACACAAAAAGTGAGACTAACAGACAATACTGAAAGGAAGAAAACAAAAAAACTAAACGAAACACAGATGGGGGCTTACCGCCGGAAAGAAAGTCATTATGAGAGAGAGAGGAAAGAAAAAAAGATTTTAAAAATATATAGAGCTATTACAGTGATTCTACTGTAACAAGAATACAAAGGAATTGAATAGAAGATTAGGGTTCTAAAACTGAGATGAGTAGAAACGAACAATCTTATTTTCAGAATGAATCTGTGTACAGTATCCAATGGCTATTTATATGTGCTGTCTATACTAAGCACGACATGTAGTTCGCTAAACTCAACTAACTCATACTCACAACTAAGCTTTTGAATATTGATACGACTAACAGCAGTGTCGTATCAACACTCCCTCCTTAGAAAATCAAAATATACCAAGAACAGCCATACAAGTATCAACACTACAATCAACAGCCATACAAGTATCAACATTACAATCAGCACAGAGAACATGACACCAAACAAAACCACAATGCAAGCACTCATCCAGCAAACTCAGGAAAACGATCCATGATTACATCTGACCATTCCCAAGAAGCCTCCGTAGGGGAACATCCAGCCCAATGAATCAGCCATTTGGTGACCGTGATACTGCCCCTTCTAGCTGGTTTCCTATCAAGTATCGCAGCAGGCACACGAGGAGCCTCTTCCTCAAAGAAAGGAACATCATTTGAACCTGTAGAAATTGGGCCCGAAGCATGTTTCAGTTGTGAGACATGAAAAACATCATGTATATAGGCACCAGCAGGTAATTGCAAGCGATATGCCGCTTCTCCAATCTTCTCCGCCACCTTATAGGGGCCAAAGTATCGCGGAGACAACTTCTGATTCAATCTGCGCTGTACAGTTTGCTGCCTATAAGGCTGCAACTTCAAGAACACCCAATCTCCTATCACAAATACACGGTCAGAACGGTGTTTATTGGCTTGGAGTCGCATCTTCTCCTGAACCTTCAACAGTTGTTGTTTGAGTAGCTGAATAGTATCCTCCCTATCCAAAAAGGTGCGATCCAAGGCCTCAATATCAGAATCCCCTGGCAGATAGGGTATATGCACAGGTGGTGCAATACCATACAATGCTTGGAAGGGTGAGCACTGAAGGCTGGAATGGAACGTGGTGTTATACCACATTTCTGCAAGTGGCAACCACTTAGACCACTCTTTGGGTTTAGAACCTGTGGCGCACCTAAGATATTGCTCAAGGCAGCGATTGACAACCTCTGTCTACCCATCAGTTTGAGGATGGTATGCAGAAGAATGATGCAAATCAACTCCCTGTACATGGAACAGCTCCTTCCAGAACTTACTCAAGAACACAGCATCACGATCAGAGACTATCACCATTGGCATGCCTACCTCGAACTGGTGTCTTAGGTTCTTTTGAACCCGTTGATTTCTGCGGCTCATACCTACTCCATTTCGTGTTTTTACACGTATAAATCAGTTTGCTAGGTGTTGATGGTTTTATTGGAGGAATGGTAAACTGAACCCATTAGGGAGCTATTTTAGGTAACTTTACACGCACTTGTCTCTGACACCTTAACCATCACCGTGTAACAAACCAGGAGAAGCCACTCGTTCATATTTATTTTGTTGGCAGATAACACAATTTCTAACAAATTCTCTGACCTGTTTATAGAGGCCTTTCCACCACAATACCCCCTTTATGCGTTTGACAGTAGGTGTGACCCCTGAATGACCCCCCCAAGAACTCGAATGGAACAACTCCAAGAGACGTTTCTGCAATTCTGGATCATTCCCCACCACCAATCTACCCTTCCTACGCAGCAGCCCATCATGCCAGGAAAACTTACCCACAATATGGGGATCAGAATCCTCAAGTTCACGTATCTTAGCAGCGAGCAAAACATCATTCTCCCAGCTGGTTTTAATGGCTGCCAATAGTGAGGAGTCTAAGTCAGAGATTAACATCGAATAGAGAGCAGATCCAGGGACCCGTGAAAGAGCATCAGCAACAGCATTGTCCTGCCCTTTTTTGTAAACAATTTCGTAATCCATGGCAAGTAGTTTAGCCAGCCAAGTAGATTGCGTAATTATTGTCAATCTTTGCTCCAACAAATACTTCAAACTGCGGTACTGCTGCCATTTTTCCACCGCGAAAAGAACTGCTAACAGCTCCTTTTCATACACTGATAGGGTCTGATGCTTTGGAGATAATGCCCGGCTTGCATAAGCAATGGGATGTTCATTTTGCATCAACACAGCTCCGATTCCTAGGCCAGAAGCGTCAGTTTCAATGACAAAAGGTTCTGCGAAATTCGGTAACGCCAATACTGGGGCAGAAATCAGCGCTTGTTTCAAGGCTTCAAAGGCTACTTGAGCTTCTGGCGACCAGGCAAAACCATCTTTCTTAGTTAAGTCATGTAATGGGCGTGCTATAGTACCAAAATGGCGAATGAACCGCCTATAGTAACCTGCCAACCCTAAGAATCCGCGAAGAAGCTTCAAGGAAGTAGGAGCAGGCCAAGCCTGCACAGCTGAAACTTTCTCCGGATCTGTCTCCACTCCTGCAGCTGAGATAAAATGACCCAAATACTCCATCTTCGAAGCCCCAAAGATACATTTGCTGCGCTTGAGGAAAAGGGCATTGCCTCTCAAAATATTAAGGACAATGCGCAAATGATGTTGGTGGTCATCCAAATTTCTGCTGTAAACCAAAATATCATCAAAAAAGATAAGCACAAACTTTCGAAGATGTTCACGAAATAACCTGTTCATGAGGCTCTGGAATGTAGCCGGCGCATTAGTCAAGCCAAAAGGCATGACCAAGAATTCCCAGTGACCTTCATGGCTCTTGAAGGCGGTTTTATGAATATCCTCAGCCGCCATACGGATTTGATGGTACCCTGAACGAAGGTCCAACTTAGAGAAAATTGTTGCACCATGTAACTCATCCAAAAGCTCATCTATTACTGGAATCGGAAAGCGATCCTTAACAGTTTTGCTGTTCAAGGTACGGTAATCAATGCACATTCTCCATGTACCATCCTTCTTTTTGACCATTACAATAGGGGAAGCAAAAGAGCTATTACTAGGACGAATAACCCCAATAGCTAGCAATTCCCTAATCATCTTCTCAATTGCATCCTTTTGAATGGTTGAATGTTTGTACGGTCGTAGGTTGATTGCCGAGGTACCTTCTTCCAAGGTAATTCGGTGTTCATGACCCCTAAGGGGAGGCAGAGAATTTGGTTCTTCAAACAAATCCGCAAATTCCAGCAACAATGGTTGGATAGCAATGGATTCATCAAGAGATGCACTAGCAATAGTTGGTTCTGGAACCTGCACTAATTCAGTAGGATTTTGAGAAACGGCCGAATCACTTGGTGAGGGCAGAAGCTGCAGGCTGCAACATTGCATAGGTATTAATTTGCTTGGATCACTGAGCATATTCTGTAATTGAGCAGCCTCGATTTCCATTAAAGGAGAATCAGGAATGCCATGTACAACAACCTCACGCCCCTCATTCCAAAACTTGAACTGCAGTTGAGAGAAATTCCAAAGGGTATCCCCCAACGATTCCAGCCAATCCGTTCCCAAAACTAGATCATACCCTCCAATATCTACCACAAAAAAATCAGAGCTAAAAGGTTGACCCCCCACCTTCCATCTGAATTGTTTACACATTGAACTGCATTGCAAGTTGGTACCCCCAGGGACAGCAACTTGTTGCGGAGAAATGGAGGAAAGTGGGCAGCCAAGACGTGCTGCAGTGTTAGAATCCATATAGGAAAAGGATGCTCCCGTATCCACTAGAGCATACAATAATTTCCTGTTATGAACCACACGAATACGCATCCTTTTTCCTCCCAATATCCCGGATAAAGCATAGGCAGAGAGCTCATGAGCGAAGGAAGCAAGTTCATCCACATCTGCAGGTTGCACTGAATACAGGCACTCATCTCCAGAAAGTTCAATATCATCCACATCGGCAGTGCCCCCAACTTCCAGCAAAAAGAACTGCCGCTGCTTACAGCGATGGCCTGGGGTATAGGTATCCCTACAGTAAAAAACAAAGGCCCTTTTTACGTAATTCTTCACGAACCTTGGGGTCCAACTTAGTGGTAACACGAATAGGCTGCTTAGCGGCTGTCAATGTAGTACTTTGGGCAGCACGACTAGCAGGAGGAACCACATTCAGAGCAGTAGAATACCCGTGGGAAAGAGATTCTGAAGATCCCTTCCGCAATCGCCTAGCTTCATACACCTTGGCAACACTGTAAGCCTCACGGACTGTACGAGGGCGCCGTAGAGTCACTTCATCTTGCAAATCTTCACGCAAGCCACCAAGGAAATGGCTAAGGGCTAACTCGGGTGACAAGTTAGGAAGGCGTGCCACCAACGAGTCAAAGCGCTGAAGATAAACATCCAAGCTCCCTGTCTGCCGATGGTTTTTGAGTGCCAACCCAGGGTCATAAAAAACAGTAGAACCAAACCTCTCAGCCAAAGCAGAAGCCAGCTCTGACCAAGATAGAGGAGTAAAGAAGTCCCTATTGCGAAGGAAGCCCTGATACCACCTCAAAGCATCACCCTCTAGATTATAAACCACCAACCGGATACGCTGTTCATCACTCACACGTTCCATCTCAAAGAAATTCTGACATCTAAAGAACCACATCTCAATATCCTCCCCATTGAATACTTGTGAAGGCCCTCTCCCCGAAGGACCCACCATATTCAGGTATTGTTACATCACATCCCTCAGCCCACACCTCTTGGGTTTAATCCTTTACCATGCTGCAGCACTAGGGATTCGAACTCGGGACGTTATGCTTTTTATCCCCCTCAAGGAGAGCACCTTCACCAATTCAGCTGTGGAAGCCCGTACCCCAAATGATAATATAAATAAAATAATTAAATGAAAAAGAGTTACCAAAATACTCTTGAAACCCGGGGTACAAAAACCGATGCTTCGGCATACAAACATTTTCCATGAAAATGTATTAACAACGAGATGTCATAAAAATAAATGAGATCAACCGGCGTAACAAGTAGTAAGCCATCACGGCATCACGCCGACATAATATCACAAATCAACTCCGGCTAACTGCCGATATAAAGATAAAATATTTATGACATCTCGAGTTATTTCACATGCAGCGGAAGATGAAAGTAATAATAATACTCAAGATAGAAAATATCATGCATATGGCCCTATGGATCCCACCAAGAGATAATGCACAACTACCTGCTGAAGTGACTGCGTCTGATCTCCGAGTCGAAGGTATAAGTGAGTCTGCACGCTAACTAAAGTCTGAAAAACAACGGTGGCGATTATGTGAGTCGCCTACTCAGTGAACATTAAAAGTCTAAATATACATGAAAGTGAAGTCATGCTCGTAGGGTGAGTAGCTCACGAGCACAAGTACAGCATACAAGCAAATCAGAATCACACACCATCACATAAATGTTTTATTGTATTATAGCTCGTATTGTTTGAGCTCAATGCGTTATCTTATTGTTATCATTATTATTATTTTTATTATTATGGGCCCTCTACTGTGAGTCAAGTCTCGGTAGCGCATCTGATCAGATCAGGGTGTGAAACCCAAATGTCGAACCTCAGAAGGGGTAGATTCTGAGGCCAAAAACCACTGATAAATCTCGAGTGGCCGCTAGCTACCTGAGGGTGCACTCAGACACACCTAACCGGTGCAAGTCTTCCAGGGGTGCACCTACATCCCCTGGGCATGCTAAACAGCATAATGTGACCCGAGGGTACCCACCCTCCCTCGGGGCTACCAACCGATGCCACAGTAGAATTTAGTATTTTATTCTGAATTACACTTTACAATTTCTGTTGAAGTACATTATGTCTTTCAGGGAAGTGTGAATTGTATGTGTCCCTGTATCATCCGGGCCTTCGGCCCATAACCACATATTATCACAATAGTGTATTATATGTTATACAACAGTTTTTCATGTAGAATTTAGACATGTGAGATCGATTAGGCATAAAATTCCAATCATCGCATGTAGCAAACAAGGCAAGTAAACAAACAAACCACACCAACATGCATTCACAAAACATATATAAAAAGACTTGTAATGTCACCTCAAAATGCAAGTTATGACTTCTTCCCGATCCGAGTCTACAGCTCCCGAGGTATCTCCCGTGCCTGATTACCGGCACATAACATAATCACTAAACCAATTTTAGGAATAAAACATGTATGTATGCTAATGGTATGCTCTAATCGAGTATCTCCCGACCCTAACTATCTGATTATAAGATTTCCGGGTCTAAGTCCGTAAGGATATCTTCTCATCCATATCTCCAACGATTAGGAATCTAAGGTTCATCGTTTTAAGTTCGTTAACGGTTCTCGGGCCTAAAGCCCACTAAATCTTTAATCACAAATTCCGGGCCGAGGGCCCACTTCCTTAAGTCCATATTTTACCGGTTATGAAATTGGGCTTCAAGCCCGTTCTTAATGTCCGTGAATTTAATTATCCGTGATTAGGTCCTAAGTCCATAACTTTAAGTCCATTTAAAACCTTCTAGCTTCAAATTGAGATTATTGGGCCTGGGCTCGGTTTTTCCTAAAACCGTCCTAAAGTCGTTTCCGAGCCCAAGAGTTGATCGGCCTAAAGTTCTATTCGTGTCGGTAAGTTCTCCCGGCCACACACTCTAACTCTCCGCTCTCGGTAAACCGAAATTCACTAAATATATAAATATAAATGTATTTCGTAAAATAAATTCCAAAATTTAAGTACATAACATAACCGAGACAAATCATAGACAATTACCGTCTAACACTCGTAAAGATGAGAAATATAACCCGCTGGCAGAACCCGAGCCTTCGCCGAACAGTGCACCTTCGCCGGATTCCGGTCACCCTCGCCGGGAAATCCACTAAACCAGCAACGAACCCCTTCCCAGCAGCCTAACAGAGACCCAAAGACGAGACAAACAACTCATGCAAACAACAACACAAACTACAAAGCATCTAAACGAATTGAAGGATGGAGGACTAATGCCGGAATTGCTCACCCGAAAATACTGTCCAGTGCCGAATTCTAGGCCCGCGAGCGGCAGCACCCAAACACGTTTCCCCCCCTCTGCCGCACGGTCTCACCGACCAGCCCCGATCCACACGCACACGGGCCAAACCACGAACACAGCCAACCCACTATCAACCCCAGCCCGACTACAAGCCACCACCCGCGAACCACCAACACAACACCCGAGCACCACCCTAAACCCGCCACCGATCTAACATCCTCAACAGCAAAAAGAGAGAGGGAGACCCGATTATCAAACACATCAAACATGAGGGTTAAGGAAGGAAGAGGGGGACGAAAACAGAGAAGGGGAATGTCGAGTTACCTGAATCCAACTCGCCGAGCCTCGATTTCTCGTGCTCGATCCAAAACTCAAGCTCCTCGCCTCGAACCCTCCTTTGATTTGCTAGCGGCGGCGCGACGAGTGCTCCACGGTGACGGTGGCAGTGGAGGAAATCGTGGAAGAAGGAGATGGGAGGAAGAGAGAATGAGAGGAAGAGGGAGAGAGGGAGGAGTGACGGTTTCGGGAGCCCATTGGAAGGGAATGAAAGGAAGGAATAAAGGAGGGAAAAGAAAAGATGAGGAAGGCGAGAGAAGGGAGATTGTGGGGGACAATCCCGTTGCCATGGCGGCGGCTGGGTGGAGCGGCAACGGTAGGAAGGGAAAAGAAAAGAAGAAGAAAAGAAAAAAAAATGAAGGAGAAAGAAAAAGATAAGGGAAATGAGGGCAGCTGGGGTTAGGCTTGACCCGCCAGCCGACGACGCGTCGTTGGTTAGGCGCGGTCAACCCGCCTCAATTGACCAGCCCCCCTTTTTTTTTTTTTAAAACCTTCAAAACGACGTAGTTTCAAATGAAACTACGCTAAACCTCTCGTTTCGTCCCGATCTCGAATTCGTTTTCCACGGAACCCGAACTATGAACAATACCGACTTAGAATTCACATTCTCATGGCAAAATAATTTATTTCCCCAACTAAGACTCGAAAATATTTCAAGGGTAAAATTGGAATAAATTCCGAAAATCCCGAAAATCAAAATATGAGAAATTCGGGGCGTTATTCTACCCCACTTAAGAAAAATTTCGTCCTCGAAATTCAACCGTCAAATCCGTAGGTCCTACCACGATGAGCTTCTGGTATTCTCCACCAGGTGCCCGAACTCATTGCGAGATGTCGCTTGTACCCTTATGCGGTATTGCTTCTGCCTATAAAAAAACCGAGCCTCATAATTGAGAACTCACACACCACTATGGACTCACCACTAAGATCCCGTACTACCTCCGACTCAGAGGATAACAGTTACATCGGTGGTAGGGCTTTCCCGACAAGCTCCGACGAAGAGCCTCCTACGAAGCGGTTCAAAACCAACATCATCGGCCTAAAGGAGCATATGGTGATTCCCCCAAGACGGCGAAAGAAGCGTGTAAGCAAGGAAGGACCTTCTGGTAACAAGGATACAAAAGATAGGAAAGGCAAGGCAGCAGCTGAGTCCAACACACCACTGCAGATAATGAAGCAACTGGACACCTCACTGAAGAAGGTCCACACTGCAGTGATGCAAATTGAACTGGCCTGTATGGGACTCTCTTCTCAGGTCGCGAATATACAGAAACTTGTAACAGATCTGAAAAATCATGTAACTCCGTAGAGTGCTTTTCCTTTTGTTGTAAAAGTTTCGAAATCAATAAAATAAGCTTTCTTCGTAATTCCAAACTCTTATATTACGATATTTCATTTTAAATAGATTAAATCCAACAATAAGGTATGAAATTAATCATAAGGAAATTATAAACGAAATAAAACTCGTTTAATAAAATCAAAACATTAAGGGATTATAACAAAGCAAGTTTCCATATTCAGCGCCCTAGATCGATCGTGAACATCCTCGATTCCAAAAACGTATCGTACACAGTTAACAGTGACGTCTGTTAGCCCCGTGAAAAAAAGATACTCGTTAACTGGCAAGGCGATGGTCACGGGAGCGTCCTGTGTCCCTCGAAAGACACGTTACCCACTTGTCCACAATTGTCCGTATGAGCCAAAAACGTCTGTCTCGTCTCGCACCTCTCCGCGTTGTCCGAACAGCTGTAAGCTTGTCGCATACGCACTCTACTCGAGGTGTGATCCACACGGTCTAGCCACAACGGTCACGAGTGCATGTGACAAAGATGTAGGAACAAGTCTTAAGGTGACCAAATTGAAGTAGCCCGGGAAATTGAAAATTGTAAGGTAGAGAAGGACTGATAACCTCTGGCATTTATTGCCCGAACAACAAACACATAGCGTGTCGAAGCAATAAATGAGGTAACGGTAAAATTTCAAAACGCAGACACTTGAAATTCGAACGTAATAAACACGCTCCTCCTAAGGTTATAAAAGACAGTGTGGTGAGAAGTAAGTCATCAAAGCATTTTTAAGGCAATCCTACGCCCTGACTAAGAATCCTCAAACCACCAGAAAAAACTAAACACCCACATATCCAGAACACAATGCCTGCCCCATCATCAGTTTTCTTTGTCGAGGGTGCCAACCTTGGCAGAAGAAACCGACTGGCCTACAGCATGGTCAATGAACGTGCCGAAGAACTACCAAACGAGCTCGGCAGGATGCCCCGGCTGGTCTTCGTCGACGAGCTCTACTCATCGCGGTTCTTTGTCACTCCAATGGAAGAGGTGTTCTTCCTGGAGGATCACGGAACGCTGAGGACATCCTACTACGGATCGGCGAATACCGTGATGTTCTTCATCTCCGACAGGCTTCAGGAATTCAACCTGGAGTCCACTTGCCAGACGGTGGAGCAAGGTGCATACTACCAGCTTGCGATGACGGCCCAAAGCATACCCAGAATGACGTGCTTACCTCCAACTTGGCCCAAGGTACGGCTGCTGGTGTGGAACTGCAGGGGAGTTGCAAGGCGCGCTCAAGAGTTCTCTCGTACGCTGAGGGACTTGAAGAACCAGTACAAACCGAATATGGTTCTCCTGACGGAGACGCAGTGGCAACCTCGGGACGATCACGGTCTCATCCCTCTCCGATTCCCTCAAGCTAACCGGTTCGAGATTCCTGGCCAGCGCGACAGAGGCGGCATGTGGCTCTCGTGGAGCGACAGAGTCACGGTCAACATCAACAACGATCCCAACAGTTTCCGTGTCAACGTCGTTCCGAACCGTTAAGTGTATTTTCCATTTAAATAAAATATCAAAATCGTTGTACTATTTCCTTTTTTATAAAATATCAAGATCAATGTGATGTTTCTGTTTGTAATGGTATTATTAGTACTATTAATAATATTTATGTTTCCGTTTAATTATGGCATAATTTCATCCTGTCCTTCAGCATTGTGCATGTCTTGCGGTGGATCCATTAATACGCCTATATGAATGCAAACGAGTCGAAAAACGTTTTTAGAAATTATAAATCTGAAACAGGCTTATGCACAGGGAAAAAAAATCACTTGAAAACCCAAAGATCTGAAGCCCGCTCCGCTACCAACTGTGGAAGCCCGTACCCCAAATGATAATATAAATAAAATAATTAAATGAAAAAGAGTTACCAAAATACTCTTGAAACCCGGGGTACAAAAACCGATGCTTCGGCATACAAACATTTTCCATGAAAATGTATTAACAACGAGATGTCATAAAAATAAATGAGATCAACCGGCTTAACAAGTAGTAAGCCATCACGGCATCACGCCGACATAATATCACAAATCAACTCCGGCTAACTGCCGATATAAAGATAAAATATTTATGACATCTCGAGTTATTTCACATGCAGCGGAAGATGAAAGTAATAATAATACTCAAGATAGAAAATATCATGCATATGGCCCTATGGATCCCACCAAGAGATAATGCACAACTACTTGCTGAAGTGACTGCGTCTGATCTCCGAGTCGAAGGTATAAGTGAGTCTGCACGCTAACTAAAGTCTGAAAAACAACGGTGGCGATTATGTGAGTCGCCTACTCAGTGAACATTAAAAGTCTAAATATACATGAAAGTGAAGTCATGCTCGTAGGGTGAGTAGCTCACGAGCACAAGCACAGCATACAAGCAAATCAGAATCACACACCATCACATAAATGTTTTATTGTATTATAGCTCGTATTGTTTGAGCTCTATGCGTTATCTTATTGTTATCATTATTATTATTTTTATTATTATGGGCCCTCTACTGTGAGTCAAGTCTCGGTAGCGCATCTGATCAGATCAGGGTGTGAAACCCAAATGTCGAACCTCAGAAGGGGTAGATTCTGAGGCCAAAAACCACTGATAAATCTCTAGTGGCCGCTAGCTACCTGAGGGTGCACTCAGACACACCTAACCGGTGCAAGTCTTCCAGGGGTGCACCTACATCCCCTGGGCATGCTAAACAACATAATGTGACCCGAGGGTACCCACCCTCCCTCGGGGCTACCAACCGACGCCACAGTAGAATTTAGTATTTTATTCTGAATTACACTTTACAATTTCTGTTGAAGTACATTATGTCTTTCAGGGAAGTGTGAATTGTATGTGTCCCTGTATCATCCAGGCCTTCGGCCCATAACCACATATTATCACAATAGTTTATTATATGTTATATAACAATTTTTCATGTAGAATTTAGACATGTGAGATCGATTAGGCATAAAATTCCAATCATCGCATGTAGCAAACAAGGCAAGTAAACAAACAAACCACACCAACATGCATTCACAAAACATATATAAAAAGACTTGTAATGTCACCTCAAAATGCAAGTTATGACTTCTTCCCGATCCGAGTCTACAGCTCCCGATGTATCTCCCGTGCCTGATTACCGACACATAACATAATCACTAAACCAATTTTAGGAATAAAACATGTATGTATGCTAATGGTATGCTCTAATCGAGTATCTCCCGACCCTAACTATCTGATTATAAGATTTCCGGGTCTAAGTCCGTAAGGATATCTTCTCATCCATATCTCCAACGATTAGGAATCTAAGGTTCATCGTTTTAAGTTCGTTAACGGTTCTCGGGCCTAAAGCCCACTAAATCCTTAATCACAAATTCCGGGCCGAGGGCCCACTTCCTTAAGTCCATATTTTACCGGTTATGAAATTGGGCTTCGAGCCCGTTCTTAATGTCCGTGAATTTAATTATCCGTGATTAAGTCCATTTAAAACCTTCTAGCTTCAAATTGAGATTATTGGGCCTGGGCTCGGTTTTTCCTAAAACCGTCCTAAAGTCGTTTCCGAGCCCAAGAGTTGATCGGCCTAAAGTTCTATTCGTGTCGGTAAGTTCTCCCGGCCACACACTCTAACTCTCCGCTCTCGGTAAACCGAAATTCACTAAATATATAAATATAAATGTATTTCGTAAAATAAATTCCAAAATTTAAGTACATAACATAACCGAGACAAATCATAGACAATTACCGTCTAACACTCGTAAAGACGAGAAATATAACCCGCTGGCAGAACCCGAGCCTTCGCCGGAACAGTGCACCTTCGCCGGATTCCGGTCACCCTCGCCGGGAAATCCACTAAACCAGCAACGAACCCCTTCCCAGCAGCCTAACAGAGACCCAAAGACGAGACAAACAACTCATGCAAACAACAACACAAACTATAAAGCATCTAAACGAATTGAAGGATGGAGGACTAATGCCGGAATTGCTCACCCGAAAATACTGTCCAGTGCCGAATTCTAGGCCCGCGAACGGCAGCACCCAAACACGTTTCCCCCCCTCTGCCGCACGGTCTCACCGACCAGCCCCGATCCACACGCACACGGGCCAAACCACGAACACAGCCAACCCACTATCAACCCCAGCCCGACTACAAGCCACCACCCGCGAACCACCAACACAACACCCGAGCACCACCCTAAACCCGCCACCGATCTAACACCCTCAACAGCAAAAAGAGAGAGGGAGACCCGATTATCAAACACATCAAACATGAGGGTTAAGGAAGGAAGAGGGGGACGGAAACAGAGAAGGGGAACGTCGAGTTACCTGAATCCAACTCGCCGAGCCTCGATTTCTCGTGCTCGATCCAAAACTCAAGCTCCTCGCCTCGAACCCTCCTTTGATTTGCTAGCGGC